>CM050930.1:15763960-15796705 GCA_027742785.1 Vigna reflexopilosa | reverse complement strand
TCAACCTTTCTTTCAATTCATTCCAAAAAACCTACGAAATCAAGGGAAACCAAGCATAAAACCAATAAAACCAACTTTGACTCTCTTATTCTCTAACTTAAACAAAATGCATGATTTCAAGCTAATTCTAAGTCATAGAGGTTGTGTTTTGATATAAAATTAATGTATAAAAATAACGGTTTTCCAACCGTTATCACAACTCCAAACTTAAAACTTTGCTTGTCCTCAAGCAAATAAAACAAAACTAAGCCTTCTACCTATCATCAAAATGCTTCAACACTTTTCAAAACACATCCTTTCACAATAAGTAACTACTCAATTCATCTCTTCAATGGAATCCAATCAAGATGCAAACATGCTTTAATTCATTCAAGTTCACAGATTGCTCACATAATCACATACTCTCCAACAGATGCTATTTTTATGAATGACTAATCCACTAAGCACAAATGTAATCATGAAATTTATCAATCCTTTCCAAGCAAAGTGTTTCACTCAATCACTCAAGTGTTTCAGGAGGTCACTCTTCTCTCTACTATTCATTTGTCACATGAAACAAAATTGACATTCGTCTACTACAATCAACATCTTTACATATAAATGCCATCATAAGGACTTTTCAAGGCTTATAATGCAGTTGGGCTAACAAGAAACATTGGTTTTTCAGATCACAAAATCCTTGAGTTAAGAGAGTTATTCATCATTCATAGTTCAAGCACAAACTCTCTTTTTACCAATCTCACTCATTCCCAACTTTCCCTTTTTCCTTTTCTTTTATACTGAGCTCACATTTCATGCCTTTTCTTTGCTTTTCTTTTCTTTTCTCATGCTTTTTCATTCAACACTTGAGCTCAATCCCTTTCTTTTACCTTTCAATTTCCCCCAACAACTCCAAACTTGAACATTTATCAACACCACAAAATATTTCTCATCCTAACTCAAGGTGAAGATTTTCAAAACAAGGATTTCATCGTGTTTAAGACTTAGGTTCAAAAAGGGTAGAACATCAAATGTTTTACTTTGGGCGAAAATTTAGCTAGATAAGGGCTACCAAAAATGGCTTTGATCATATGACATAAACATGTAATTCAATCGATCATAAAGATTCAGGAAATATCATTCATGCTTTCAATTGAATAACAAATATATCAACAAGCACTTTGAAGCTCAAAACCTCACACAACTGTGCTTACTCAATCATTCAATCATACATCCTGCTTAGCATCATAACCACAATCATAACTCAACATACATCTGTTCACACAGCTTGTGAGCAATTCACCTATATAGAAGCATATATAACAATCTCAATCATCATCCACATCAAGCATCATCAAGCATACTCATCATGCAATAACAATCAAATCAAACCATAATCAGAAAAGGTGTTCAAGCCAAGCACAGACACCTACACTACTCAACATAATTCAACCTATTCTAAAAATCCAAAGTACAAAAGTGAAAGATAAAACCCTTGTTCTAAGCACTGGCATCCATCAGTAGATGCCATATCACTCCATGTCGTCATCGGAGTCCTCATCCTCTTCAGCCTCTGCATCCTCAAAGTTATCATCCTTGTCATCATCCTCCCTGACTAGAGCTTCAGCTGCTCCAGCTCCACTCCCCTGTGCCTACTTTGGCCAAGCCACTCTGTTGTTGAACTCATCCATCGTCCACCTATGAGCAGGAGGTGTATCGTACATGCCTATGATCATCTCGGCAATAACAACCTGTCCTTGGGGTGGAAAGACCTTGAATGTATGCAAAATTCTTATAATTGATGATGGATGAAACCAAAATGTTGTGCTCTCTCAAAAACCCCAAACTTGGATTATGAATGATGCAAAAGTGATAGAGAATGGATTTTCTAAAATGCAACAATTAAACCCTAAATACAATTTCCACTCACTTTACTCACTTATGCAACAATTAAGCCCTAAATGCAACTAGAACAGTATTAAAACATGCAATAATAATAAATCAATCAACTGGGTTGCCTCCCAGGAAGCGCTCTTCTTATGTCAGTAGCTTGACCTGGTAGAGTTCAAACACCCATCAGTAGGTGTTGATACTCCCCTTGCTTGATATTCTTTTCTTTTTCTTCTTCCTGCTGAATTTCTTCATAAAGTTGAGAACACCAGGCACATGTTTCCATGTTTCAATCATAGGAACCTTAATCTCCAATTTCTTCAAGACCTTCATAAGGCACTTGACTTTATTTTCCCTCCTATGATATTTTTTGAATGAGGAAGGGGTTTTTTTATATAATATTTCCTTCTTTCCTCTCTTCCTCTTTTTCTCACTCTTCTTTTTCTCTCTCCTTTTCTTTTTCAACTTTCTCTTTTTAATTTTTTCTTTCTTCTTTATTTTCACAATTTTTCTCTTTTTTTTTTTCTTTCAACCACTGCTTCTTCTTTCTCCTCATCTTTCTCTCCCTCACTCAACCTTCCTGTTTCTTCTATCTTTTTCTCCTTTATCTCTCTTTTCTTCTCATGAACAACCTTATCACTTTCACAGATAGTGGCTTGGCATTCCTTCCTAGGGTTAACTTCAATACTAACCCTAGAATCATTCAGAGATGCAGTCATGCAGCCCAATTCTATCTCCTTCCTTTTACATCTTGCATCATCACATTCTAAAAAGGAAATAGTATTCTGCATTACTTGTTGGAATGTCTCTTCAAGGCTTTCTGATGGAGATGGTTGCTGCCAATGTTGTTCAGCTTCCCCCAATGTTTTTCTTGGCATAGAGAGTTGTTCTTTCCATAAACGTTGTTCAGCTTCCCCCAACGTTTCTCTTGGCTTAGAGGATTGTTTATGCCAAAGACGTTGTTCAGTTTCCCCCAACGTTTCTCTTGGCTTAGAGGATTGTTTCTGCCAAAAACGTTGTTCAGCTTCCTTCTCTCTTTCTTCAAGTGTAAGAGAATATTGTTGCCTTTGACGTTCTACTTCTTCAAGTGAAGGACGATATTATTGTCTTTGACGTTCTCGTAACTCCCCACGTTGTCGCATCTCCTCAATACTTCTGATGAATGACATATTCATACCTGTGATCCGCTAAAGAAATTCGTCGTCAGAATTTATGTTCTCCTTGAGTGGAGTAATTTGTTGCTTGGCAGCTTGCCCAAATTGGCTTTGATCCATGATTGAATGAGGTTCCCACCAATGGTTGAAATCATTTTGGTAGAATTGAGTGCCCATATAATCAAATTATTGTCCGTAGTGCATCCTGCAAACGTTAGGCACAAAACCCTAGAAAACATTTATTATAACAAAAATAAAAACAAACATAAAATTAAGTCAAATTTAATCAATTTACACTACTAGATAAGTTACACCACGAGTCCCCGGCAACGGCGCCAAAAACTTCTTAATCCCCTGGCAAGTGCACTAGATCGTATCAAGTAATATAATTGGTAAACCCAATATCGTTCTCCCAAAGGACTCAAAGGCCTTATCTTTCGTGTAAATCAATATTGTAAGACTTGTAAAGAAAAAGGTTTGGATGAATGGAGTTGTTGGGGTTTACAATTTCATCTTATCCACTCTCTTATATCTACTCTTCTTATTAAATTCGCTTTATTATCTAATTGATATGCAAACTTTCTTAGTCTACCCTAAACCCGATCCCTCGGCGAGAAAAGCCTACTACTAATTACTGGCTTACTATCCCTAGTCTCCCCTAGTAACTAGCAGTGCAAGTACCACAGAAGCAAAATATAATTGATCGTCCTACCCCCTATCCCTAGGTGGTATTTGTTGATCAAGGAATTCCTTATCAGTTCATGACTTCCCTGTACGTCCCCGTATCGACAAAGGCAAACATCTATTTATCAAATGAGTTAAATGATAATAGCATAGAGCATAGATAAAGAACCCAACAATTGATAATAACAGCATATGCAAGCATATGAATAAAACAAGAATTTCAATATAAGAGAGTTTCAAAAGATTACATTGTTTCCCAACAACAAAGGGTTTAGTTCACCATTGACATGGTGAAACTAGATGAAATACAATGGAAGAATGGAAAAGCAAACCCTAGATTGGATAAAATGGAGCCTAAGCATCCAAGAAATCTTCTCCAAGGAGTGTAGAACAGCTCTGGATGTCCTCTTCTGCCAAAAGAATACTCTGAGGGTCGCACTGGGGCTATTTATAACGCATAAAAGTAACATAATTTAAGTCCAGGCCCAGCAGTGCACCGCTCAGCGCCTAATTTGGCCGTTCAGCGGTTTCCCTCTAATCGTCGGACCGCTCAGCGGTCCCCCAAGCGCAAAACAGTGAAAAACATGAAAAACTGGCTCAGCGCCCAAAACTGTCGCTCAGCGGTTTACTCAACATTCTGGTCAACTGGTTGATTTTTCTGATTAACTGATTGACTTTTTTGGTTGACTGGTTGACTTTTCTGGATTCTGATTGACTTTTCTACACTGCAACCATTTGACACTTCAACCTTTCTTTCAATTCATTCCAAAAAACCTACGAAATCAAGGGAAACCAACATAAAAGCAATAAAACCAACTTTGACTCTCTTATTCTCTAACTTAAACAAAATGCATGATTTCAAGCTAATTCTAAGTCATAGAGGTTGTGTTTTGATATCAAATTAATGTATAAAAATAACGGTTTTCCAACCGTTATCAATCTCATTGTCATTGGTGGCCATATTCTCAATTAATTCATAGGCGTCATCAGGAGTCTTGCATTTGATATTGCCTCCAGCTGAGGCATCCATCATCAATTTAGTTTGTGACCCAAGACCACTAAGAAAACGGAGAACCACTGTTGCTTCATCAAAACCATGGGTAGGCTTCTTTCTGAGCAGGCTTTTGTATCTTTCCCATGCTCCCAAGGTTTCCTCCATGCCTTGCCTAAAAGAAGAGATCTCCTACTTCCCTTTGTTGATCTTTGATTGTGGGAAGTATTTGTTCAAAAATTTTGTCACCACATCTTCCCACTTAGTGAAACTGTTTTCAGGAAAAGAGTTCAACCACAATTTAGCATTACCTTCAAGAGAAAAGGGGAATAGGCTCAGTTTTATAGCCTCATCAGGTACCCCATTTATCTTTACAGTGTTGCATATCTCATTGAAGGTGGTCAAGTGCTCCTATGGACTTTCATGAGACAGTCCATTGAATTGGTTGCTCTTTACAAGGTGGATCAGAGCAGGCTTCATCTCCATGTTTGCAGCGTTGACCCTTGGCTTTACAATGTTGTTAAAATGATGAGGGCCAACAACTGTTGTATAATTTGCCAAGGTGTGTTTGCTAACATTCGTCTCTGCACCTCCTTCACTAGTTTGGGAAGCCATTAAAATTTTCTCTAAAGAAGGTTCTCTAGATGATCTGTTTCCTCTTGGCCTCCTACTAGTCTCAAGTCCTTCAAGAAGAGGTTCAAAATTTTTTGTTGCTTCTGGTTCTCACACTATCATGCATAAACAAAACATAAAACCCTATAGAGTATTGTTAGCACAAAACTTAAAAAATAAAAATTAGGGATTGAAAAATAAAAATCAAAAAATGGAAAGAAAAAAATAAAAATAAAAAATAAAAAAATAAGAAAAAAAAATAAAATTTGAAAATAAAGTCAAAATTAATCAAGGATCACACAAATAGAATAGCTTAAATCGTAAGTTCCCGACAACGGCGCCAAAAACTTGTTGGGGCAAATCGGTAAGTGTACCGAGTCGCACAAGTAATATAAAATTATAAGACCAAGTATCGTATCCCAAAGGACTCTCAACGCTGAACAGTTATGTGAAAACAAGATTAATTAAGACTAAAAAATAAAAAGAGATAATTGGGTTTGGGCAAAAATAATAAAATAAAATAAAATGCAATTGATTAATGGCAAAGGAGCACAGAGATGAACGGAAGTTGATTTATATGAGATGAATATGTTGTTCGGGTTAGATTTCACCAAGTTCCCTCTCATGTATATAAGAATTCTTCTTTCTGCATTAATGCCAACATCCCTCACTAAATCACTTACCCGATCCCTTAGTAAATAAGTTTGTCCCTAATTACCAGTTCATACAATTCCTAGCATTCCTGGTAAAAAGATGTGAAGATCAAGAGGTTAAGACGACTAAGACTCATACCCTCATCCTTGAGAAATATAACCCTTAGGAGTAATTCAACAAGAACCTGAATTGAAAGGAACCTCCCGGCACTCATGCAATTCATAAATAATGTTATTGTATAAGCAAGAATAAAACAGATGAATTACTCTAACAATTAATGAAAAAGCATATGGAATTAAGAATCAATTCAAATACATGAGAGTTTACAAGGTTACATCATTCCCCAACAACAAATAGAAATTAGTTCCCCATAGACATGGGGGAACTCTATGAACAATGAAAGAAAGAAAGAGAATGGAAGATTAAGAATAGGCTAAGAGTGAATTGTTATGCTCTTCTCTGCCAGGGATGCAAAACCTAGAGCCCCAGGGTCCTTTAAATAGTGTCAGAGGCGTGCCAGAACAAAGCCCGGTCCAAAAGAATCAAAACAAAGTAGAAACAGGGCCCGATCCACGTGAATTCATGCTCAAGCGTCGTAAAGAAGCCGCCCGGGCGTGAATTGAGGGTCATGTAAGGCTTGGGCGTTGAAAATAGTCGCCTAGGCTACGAAGCTCCGTCACCCGAGCGTCGAGGGCCACCGCCCAGGCGGCGGACGTCGATTTTTCTCGCTTTAGCTGCGCTCCTGGACGCCTGGGCTGCGTATTTTCCCTCCTTTTGGTGCCTTTTTTACCCCTTCTGAGCTCCCTTTTCTTGGTCTTTCATATCTTCTTCCAGTATTACCTCAATCTTTGTCAAAACAAGGGGAATTAGTCATAAAATCATTGAAATCAACCTCAACTCTCCTATTCACACAATTTATTCAAAAAGGTTGAGTCCAAGCAAGTTTCTAAGTGAAAAAGGGTACTTTTAGTATCAAAATCATGTCACAAATTTACCATAATCAAACATTCTCACAAGCAGGTTATCATCACAAGGGCTTTTCATGGCTTGTAACTTGGCTGGGCTAAGAAGGAAATTGGTTTTTCTGGTCAGCAAAGTTCCTTGAGTTAAGAGAGACATTTGTGAATTTAACATTTAAGAACAAACTCTCCTTCTTTTTCTCAGCTTTCCCTTGCAGTGAGCTTTTTCTTTTCCTTTGAATTTTCTTTCCTCACTTTTTTTTTTCTTTTGCCGTTGCTTTCTGCCTACGTTTTTCTTTTGATTGCTCACTGCCTAGAGAAGTCGGTTGCCACCTGGCAACCCCAAACTTGAACCTTTATCAGTACTTCATCAAATGTTCTCAACTTAACTCAAGGTAAATATTTTTCAAAAAAGGTTTTTCAAACATGCATAAGATTTAAGGTTCAAAGGTTAGAACAAATTTTTTTCTTTTCAGTGGGCAAAAATTATGTGAAGGCTAAAAGAATAAGGGATAACAAAAGATGGCCTTGATCATATGGAACCTGCAAGCAAGTAATTCAATCACAGAAAATTTGGGCAAAATCATTCATGCTTCCAAAGAAATGACAATTATTTAAAAACAACTTTGAAGCCCAAAACTCACACAAGTAAACTCACAAGTTCCAAAATTTAGAAAAACATCCTGCTCAGTATCTTAATCAAACTTTATCTCAAGCACCTGTCTCACAAATTGGGATTCATCACTTATCCTACATCATCTCAACTTCAATCAAACACTAGAATCTCATAAAGCAAAACTTATCACAAAAAACAGGCACAGTTGAATCAAAGTAGTTTAGTTCATTCAAGCAGAGCACAATAAAAATAAGATAAAATAGAAAAAAAACAAAAATTAAAACAAAAACAAAAATTTTAAAAATTAAAAGTTCAGAGAACTAGGTTGCCTCCTAGCAAGCGCTTCTTTAACGTCACTAGCTTGACCCAATAAGCTCATGTCACATCTTTTATTTTGGTGTCATCTTTTCCTTCAGCACACCAACTGGTCTTCAGCATTTTCCTGTTCACCTTCTTGGTTCTCCTAGAAGTAGGAGATTAAATCTCTATCTCCCCATCAGCTCTGAGTTATTTCATAACCCAGATTTTTTTGTTGAACTGTATAGGCAAACCTGGTCTCAGTCCTTCATGCTCCTTTAGAGGGATTTGGTGAACATCTACTCCTTTGCTATATTTATCCATCTTCTAAGTGAAAAAGGGTGCTTTTAGTATCAAAATCATATCACAAATAACGGTGTTTTAAACCGTTATCAGTGGCGGTGGTGGTGGTGGGGGGTGATGAGTCAATATTTTCTTGACTTCACTTAATTTATTGTGCTAGAATTAATCAGGAAATTGTACTTAAATGTCCGGTATTTTCTCATTTTTTCTAATTGTGCTTAATTTGATCATAAATTCTTATTTTAATTAATTTGAATTATCTGAGACTAATTATTTGTATTATTAATTGTAGGGAAAGTATTGATTAATATTTTGGGATTTAAAGAGAAATATTACATCAATTTTATTCTAAGTTTAAATGACAAAGGAGGTGCAAATTTATTTTTTTGGGGTGAACGAAGAAAAAGGCATTTTTCATTTTGTTTGGAAGAAAAAAAAATGATGCATTGTGGTGCTGCCCAAACTCTTGCTGGATTCATTTGGGTTTTGAAGGCTGAAATAAATAAATAAAAAGAGTTGCTGGCTTCATGGGCTGCTGCCACGCCCACGTGAAGAGGTGTTGCACATCATGCTTCATTCAGCAAATTGAAGCGGTCTAGTGTTGGAGAAATGAGCAAACACGCCACGGTCCAGCCTGCTTCAAACAGCCATCACGGCCTTGATCCAAGCATCACGCGGCAGCAATTGGAATTCTTTATCCAGCTTTGCTCATGACCCAGCAGCTCACGGCCCAACATATATAGAAGCATCCAGCACATCCAGGAGGTGCAGACGGTGATTACGGATGAGGCAGCTCCACATTCACGGCCGGTCCAGTTCCATCAGCGTCCAGCAGCACTCCACGTCCACCTTGAGGAGGAGCAGCACGTCAGCCCATCAGCGTCCAGCAACAATCACACGCCTCCAGCTTCAAACGGCCACGCATTTTAAGGAAACACAGCCCATGTGCACACGGAAAAAACGCAACAGCACCTCTACACGGTTCAGCAGCTGCCCCACGGAGGATTGGATTGGAAGCTAGTCCAGCACGTGAACACACATCCAGCTAGGCCCATAGTAGGGGCTTCATTTGAAGGGAATGATCCTTCATTTAAGGGCATGCATAGCTGCAACCTAGAAGAGTGGGACGTTGTTGTGCAAGCTAGAGAAGCCGCCACCTACCAGCAAGGATGACTTGGTTATTACGGAGAAAGCCACCCTAAGACGAGAGGTGCTTTTAGTCTTCAATTTGAAATGGGGTACCTTCCTGCAATAGCCCCCACATAGGATTGTTTTTTTTCTTTGCTTTAAAGAAGTGGATGCACATAGACGGTGATGTCTAGTAGAATTTAAATTTTCTTTTTCGGTTGGAACATTTTTTAGTTTAAGCACGTTAATTTCCTTTCTTTTGCAGATATTTTTAATTTTGGGATATGATGTTCTTTGTTACGTTCTTACATTTAAATTTATAAATTTTCTATTTATGTGTTACTTTCTTTACTTCTTGCCACTGCAATTTCTATTTGCCTTATTTTGTGATTACAAATGTTTAGCTGTCTAGCATGGTTAATTCTAAATTTTATTTTCTTGCATTCACCTTGTGATTTTAATTTTTACCATTACATTGTTCATTTAATGTTTTAGCCTAAATGTTGCATTTGAATAGCATGCCAAGTGTTTCTTTATTTTTCGCTGCATTTTAATTAGTACACATCTTGTTTTAGGACTGTTCAAATTAATGTTTTCATTCACTATGTTGTCTGTTATGTTCGGTTTTAATAATTTATCTGTGATGTTCGCTTAGGTTAGTTGGGTTGGTCATTAACAAAATTACATTGCTTCTTTGAGATTCTTGGGACTGTACTTGTGTTTATTTTGTTCTACCTGACATTCTATGAAATCTGACATTGTTCTTGCAATGGATATACGCTTAGTTGCCCAATTGGTGATTGCATCTTCGCTTAGTTGATCGATCTGTATAGAACACATAAGATGGAATAGGTGTATTGCGTTCTCTTAGTTTGCGATTATGATAGCATGATTGACCTTCGCTTAGTCGGTTAGTTGTGCTCGATTAGAGGTTAGAGTAGTTTATTCATGAGACTCTTGCACTTTAATTGTCATATTGCTGATTTGGCTCAATATTTAATCTCTTGTGTGCTTGCGATTAGGTATACGCTTAGTTGCCTAATCAGTGTTTGATCTTCGCTTAGTTGATTAGACTGTATGGTGCATGACTGATTAGATTTGAGCATTGCATTCGCTTAGTCTGCAATTCTGAAGACCGAATTATGAATTACCCTACGCTTAGTTGGGTGATTCGTGTTGGATTTGGATTAGAGTAGTGTGTACTTGTCTTTAATCTAGGATTGGAAGCATAGTAATTGAGTTAATGACCGACTGTTTTTATTCTGTCTTTGAAACCGTTTTTAAATCTGTGTTTAATTATTAGTTGCGTATGTGTTTGGATTTAATTCATCCGTATTCACCACAACGTTTTCACAGACCCCCCCACTCCGTGTCTGACCTAATTCTCGAACCACATTTGGTCCTTGAGAAACGACCTAGGAGTCAGTTCCTAGTACTATACTGCATTCTTTATGCACATTAAATTTGCATGTGACACCACCACCATCACCACCACCACCACCACAACCACGACGCTGTAGCCATCACCACCACCACCACCACCACAAATAACACAACCACCACCATCACCATCACCACCACCACCACTATCGCCGCCACCGCCGGCGCAAACACTGCCGGTAGCGGTGGCAACGGTGGTGGTGGCGGTGGTTGTGTTATTTGTGGTGGTGGTGGTGATGGTGGTGGTGTCGCACCCCATGCAAATTTAATGTGCATAAAGAATGCAGTATAGTACTAGAAAGTGACTCCTAGGTTGTCTCTCAAGGACCAAATGTGGTTCGAGAATTAGGTCAGACACGAAGTGGGGGGTGGGGTTTGTTGAAAGGTTTATGAATGCTGATGAATTAAATTATAACACTGATGCAAACAGAAATGTAAACAGAAATGCAAACAGAAATGTAAAAATGGAATCAAATACAGAATAAAAACGTTTGGTCATTAACACAATTACTATGCTTCCAATCACAGATTAACGACAAGTACACACTACTCTAATCCAAATCCGACACGAATCACCCAACTAAGCGAAGGCTAATTCGGTCTTCAAAATTGCAAACTAAGCGAATGCAATGCTCAAATCCAATCAGTCATCCACCATACAGTCTAATCAACTAAACGAAGATGCAATCACCAACTAGGCAACTAAGCGTATACTCGTTGCAAGAACACAATCAGATTTCATAGTATGTCAGGCAGAGCAAAATAAACACAGGAACAGTCCGATAAATCTCAAGGAAGTAAAGTAATATCGCTAACGACTAACCAACTAACCTAATCTAACATAAAAACGAAATTAACACACCTGAACAAAACATACAACATAGTAAACAAAAACAGTAAATTAAACGGACCTAAAGCAAGATGTATGAACTCATTAAAATGCAGCAAAGGAACGCTTCTAATGCTAATCAAATGCATCGTTAAGCTAACACAGGAAATACACATTGCAATGGGGATGACACTAAAAGAAAATGCATAACAATTAAATAAAATAAAATGAGTGAGCTGTGTGCTTTTTCAAGTAAATTAACGTTTGCTTTAAAAGAAACAATGAATGTGTTGCTTTCTCTTTCTCAATAAACGTGTTTCTTTCTACAAGCCAAAAAGAGAAGAAAAACGTGATAAAAGATTTCCTCCATGTGCTCTCCTGGACATCCAGGCCTCGGGATGCTCTTAAGCTAACAATGTCCGTGCTTTCAAATGAAGACAAATGAATGACTTTCCCTAGGTGGTGGCTAAGCAACGAAATTACGCTATTGAAATGCAGTGATTAATCAACTAAGCTAATTGAAAACATTCATGGACATTCAACGCTTTTCTCTTTTTTTTTAAAGAAAGATAAATGTGCTAGACGTAACTTTGCGGGAATCAAAATCACTCAAAGCAAAAAGTGCTGGAATCAAAATCACTTAAATAAAAGAAAGAAAAGTCGAATCCTAAATATTGAAACACGTGAACCGGGCTATAATGAAAGAAATGTGCTGGATGCATCAGAATTTGCAGAAAGGAAATGATAAACATTGAAATGATAAATTAGTAAAGTAACTTTAGGCTAAGAATAAAATGAAAAGGAACTTTTAGGAGCCCTCCGATTCAAGTACATAAGCAGCTGCGTGTCCATGTGCTTCAAAATTGAATGAAAATACAATGAGCGTTTTTTTCCCATAGCAAATGAAAGCCGCGTGTTTTTCTTGAAAGAAAACGAAACATGCTTCCCCACACAATTCAATCACCAGCCGTGCACACTTGTCAAAGAAAGAAATTGATAATAATTCTTCCAAGCATACAATCACGTTTCTACTCATCAAAATAAGAAAAAAGAACCGTGCTCTTCATTCAATAGAGAAAAGAAAACATCACCAGGACATGACAGCCGTCCCTTTCTCCTAGCAAAGATAATAAAAATGATAGTGCTTCTCCCATTCATCCATTATCCATCACCGTCAACATTGTTCAAAGAAAAAGAAGCTCTGTAAAACGTTTCAGCCCCAAGCCAAAAAATAAAAGTGTGTGGTGGCAGCCCTCTACAAAGGTCGTGTATTCCCTCAAAAATGGGTGGGGTCCACCTTAAAAGAAAACCCTAGGTGGTGCCAAGTGTCTTCCTACTAATTGGGCTCAACAACAAATTCCAAAAATTGGTCCATAATGTAAAAGTTTGTCTAAAAATCCTAAACTACTAAATTAAAATACAACTAATTCTAAAACGCTTATGGGAGAGTCTTGAATTATTTTGCCTTCATCCTAATGCTCCAAAATGCATGTCCAAAATTTTCCTGCAATAAATAATGCAATTAATTAGCTCAGAATATTCAAATTAATTAAAATTAGAATTTCCGATCAAATTAAGCACAATTAGCATAAACGGGAAAATATCGGACATTTAAGCACAATTCCCTGATTAATTCTAGCACAATAAACTAAGTGAAGTCAAGAAAATATCGACTCATCAAAATAGACCACACTTAGTCTTTTGCACTCCTGGGCAAAATCAAGACGCAAATTGTTAAGACCCTGGCAAGTGTACCAGATCGTATCAAGTAATAATAATTGGTAAACCCAATATCGTTCTTCCCAAAGGACTCTTAAGGCCTCATCTTTCGTGTAAACTAATTTTTTAAGACTTAAGTAAAGAAAATAATTTTAATTGTTTAAATGCAAAACAGAAATAAACATGCAAATGCAAGAATTCAATTGACGAAGAGAAACTATGAATGAATGAGGTTGTTGGGGTTTACAATTTCATCTTATCCACCCTCATATATCTACTCTTCTTATTTACTTTGCTTATTTATCAAATTGTCATGCAAACTTTCTTGGTCTACCCTTAACCTAATCCCTTGGTGAAAAGAGCCTATTACTAATTACCGGCTTGCTATCCCTAGCCTCCCCTAGTAACTAATAATGCATAATGAGCGGAAGCAAAATACAATTGATCGTCCTACCCCTATCCCTAGGTGGTATTAACATAATCAAGGAATTTTCCCCAGTTCATGACATTACCGTACGTCCCCGTATCGATAAAGACAAACAACATCTACCGAATGAGTTAAACTGTAGAAGCATTAAGCACAGGTAAAGAACCCAACAATTGATAAATCAAGCATATGCAAGCATATAAAGTAAACAAGAATTTCAATATATGAGAGTTTCAAAAGATTACATTGTTCCCCAACAACTAAGGGTTTAGTTCACCATAATCATAGTGAAACTAGATGAATTGAATGGAAGAATGGAAAAAGCAAACCCTAGAATTGATAAGGTGGAGCCTAAGCATCCAAGAAATCTCCTCCAAAGGTGTAAAGCTGTTGTAGACTTTGTTCTCTGCCAAAAGAATTACATTTGGATTCGCACTAGGGCTATATATAAGCCAAAAAGAGAACACAAAGATCTCAAAATCCAAAATATAAAAACAGACAACCGCCCAGGCGCCTAAATTGGCCGCTCAGCGGTTTGCCTCAACACACGCCACCGCCTAGGCGCCTAAAATGTCCGCTGAACGGTTTTTCTCTTGTCGCTCTAGACGCTCAGCGTCACCGCCTGGGCGTCAAACAACAACTTTTCCTTGCACTAGGACATTCAGCGGTGGGATTTACCGCTGAGCGGTTCGCAGACTCTTCTTTTCTTCCTTTTTCTCCTTCATTCTTGAGTAAATGACCTTCCTACTTTATTACCATCTTCCATTTTCATCAAAAACCCTGCAAAACAAGCATAATATCTCTAAAAACAACTTTTGACTCCCATGTAACATAACTTAAGAGTTTTACTTGATTCTAAGCTCATTTTAAGCTACAAAGGGTGTGTTTTAATATCAAATTTATGCATGAAAATAACGGTTTTGAGACGTTATCACAAATCAGGGAATAGTTCAAAGGACATCAAGGAAGTGACACAGACTCAACACATAGAAAACAACTCATAAGGAAAGAAACAGAGAGAATTACACAATCCTCAAGAACTTTGGACAAAGAAAGGAAATAGACAGTATCCAACACAAAATCAAAGAAAGCAGATACTCATGAAGTCATCCAAGCAATTCAAGACATGGTAAAATGATCAATCAGCTCAAGAGGTGAATCAATAGCAACAGAACCTCACAGATGCACTATCAGTGTTTCTCTCAAGTGTCTAGGGTAAACAATGTCAACTCAATGTACTCAAGAAAGCAAGCACAAACAGACTTGGAAAACCTCTAATATCAACACTTAAAAACATATGCATGTTCAAATCAAAAGGTCTTTTATGGATGTAATGGGGCCAAGGAAAAAGGAGGATAAATATGGATGACAAGCTACAAACCAAACAGAATAGAGGAGCAATGGGGAACAAGTGAAAACACAGTCAAATCACACCCAAAACCTCTAATTCAATTCTCTTCTTGACTCCTTTACTCAATTTTTTTTATTTTTCTCATTTTTCTCTATTTTTTTTTCTTATCTTGTCTCTTTTCTTTTCTCTCTGTTTAGGACACAACTGTAAGAGACAAGATACACAACATATTTACAAAAACAAAACAAGAAGAGGAACCAACTAGCCAATTCATCTGAATCCCCCGGGAGACCACACTTGTTCCCAAAACAATTCCAAAGCTCCAAAATTCCCTAAGGTTAAGGTAATCATGGTTTTTCACTCAAGGCTAGTGTATGAGCTTCAAAACAAATAAACGGAGAAAGTATAGGCTCAAAAGGGGTTATCAAGGGATTAAAACAGGGTAGGCTCATTTGGCTAGAGAGGCTCAACAACAAAACTTCCTTTATCACTTCCAAACATACATATCAATCAAGAATCATCAACAGAGTCAAGCCAAGGCATATGTGCAAGCAATCAAGAGACATATCACACAAGAAAGAACATAAAGTGGCTCAAATCTCACACAGGGTGTTTGTCACAATTAATTCAACCTCTCAAACATCATAATCATCTTTCCAAGCAGAGAAAAGAAAGGATTTCCAACAGATCAAAGTATCAATGAAGTGAAAGACACATTTACAACCTAAACCAAGTCCAGAGATCATGAAAAACATGCAAAAATGTACACAAGACACAACAAAAACTACCTAGAAAAGAAAAAATTTAACGTAGAAAAAAAAAATTAACAAGGAAAGTTCAGAATCTCCCCCAATAGACCACACTTAAACTACACAGTGTCCTCAATGTGTCACAAGCATAAGATCGCAATCATAACAATCAACAGATCATGGACAAGTGCAATAAAAGCAGGAAAGGGAGGAGAAGGGAAAAGAAAACTCCCCTGATCATGTTGGGAGTTGCCAATTTTGGACTTGCAAGAAGATGTTTTCCGCCATTGGATCCAGCAAGGAAGTGTTGAGGAAGAACTACTTCAGCCGCCAGATTTGATCGAGCAAGGAGATGTCCTCCATAACTGGATCTAAGAAGAAGTTATTGTTGATGAGCGGGTTCAGCTGGTGCCTATTGATGTTGAAGCTTTTGTGTATGCTTGCACCTTTGTTCTCCATTATGGGTGTTTGTTGATCAAACTTTTGTGTACCTCCTGCAATAGGGTTAGTGCAATGCAGCTCCAAAGAAATAACATGCAGGGGTATAACACTAACACCCAATACCAAAGTAATAGGTTGACCCTCAAATATACCCTCAGAACATGAATCACTTTCAAATGTAGAAAGAATATCAACAACAGTCTCAGATTCATGTTCAGTGCATGGAGAATAATCATTCAATTGTGATATCAAAAAGTGGTTCTCATCATGTAGAGAGGTAAAATTTAAATCATGCTCATCAACATCATAATCATCAACATACCTATCAATATCATAATCATCAACAACAGAATCAATCTTAGGTATGTTTACCTCCACTTCCCTGAAGATTTGTAGAGTGGTGGAAGGTGAAGCTGGTCTACCTATCTCAAAAGTGTTGCTCATACTCCAATTCTTCATCAGTTTCCTCAGGTGCAAAAGTAGGGGCATAAGAGGGTGGGAAAGTAGATGGTAGAGTAGTAAGCTCATGACTCTGCTCCCTATCTCCTATGTGGATGGCTCCAACATCATCTGGAAGTTGAACAGCCTAAAATGGTGATTCCTCTAAAACATAAGACTGTTCCTCAGTGAGCTGAGTGGCCGTCTGGCCTATCTGATCAGTCAAACTCTGAATGGAAGCTCTGGTCTCTTACTGGAACTGAATGTTCTGCATGGCTATCTGCCTCAGTAACTCCTTCAATGTAGGCTCAAAAGTAGGGGACGGATGAGGTGTTGCTTGGGCAGGCTCATGAAGCTGCAACTGTTGTTGTTGCTGGACAGGGGGAGGCACACAAGTACTCTGGAATGGTGGTTCTTGATATTGATGTTGTGAAGTACCATACCATCCAAGGTTAGGATCATTCCACCCAGGATCGTTGCTATATGAATCAGAATGATGCTGAGTAGGGTGGAATCTTTCCAAAAACTGATGCTTAAGATCTTCCCAATTTGCTTTGAATTCTGGAGGAAGATAATAAAGCCATCCCCATGTTGCTTCTTCTACTGAATGCAAAAATGCCTTTAAGAAAATGCGATCATCTGGGATATGTGGAGGTTTCATTTCAGAGCAAATGCGTTGGAACCTCTCCAAATGTTTATGTGGGCATTCACCTGCAGAACCATAAAACTTAGGCAGCAAATGTATCAGTCCATATGTGAGAACGCAATGAACATCATCCTCACTAAGTGAAGCTGGCTCCCAAAGAGCACTCTCATGAGTCGGAGGATGAGTCATATTGTTCTCAACATAGAAATCAGAGTATGCATGAGAAGCAATATCAGAGTTAGATGCAGAAGGAGAATCATAGTCATAGGCACAGGCAGAAGAAGTAGAATCCAAAAAATCAAAATAGGTAGACATGTAGAAGAAAAGGGAAAAGAAGAATGGATATGCTAAAAATTATGAAACAACAAACACAACACAATTAAACATGCAACACACAATAACGAACACACAAAATAGAACATCACACTCACAACACAAGACAAGACAACACACACTAACACAACAAAAAACCTAAAACCGAACCGTTGATCCCCGACAACGACGGCAAAATTTGATGGGTGTCGCACCCCATGCAAATTTAATGTGCATAAAGAATGCAGTATAGTACTAGGAAGTTACTCCTAGGTTGTCTCTTAAGGACTAAATGTGGTTCGAGAATTAGGTCAAACACGGAGTGGGGGGGTTGTTGAAAGGTTTGTGAATGCAGATGAATTAAATTATAACACAGATGCAAATAGAAATGTAAACAGAAATGCAAACAGAAATGTAAAAATGGAATCAAATACAGAATAAAAACGGTTGGTCATTGATAACACTCTAGATTTTCATATTTTTCTAGGTTAAAAGTCTTTTCTAAGAGTTCTTTTCTTTTTAATTGTCTAGAATTACGTTAGTTTTAGAATTTTTCTTTAAAATTGTAGTTAAAATTAGATTTTTAGGAGTATATTTTTAGTTTTTTGTTAATTAGTAGGAAAATAATATTTTTTTTAGAAAATATTCAATAAAATTATTTCTTTTTAATTGTTGGATTTCTTTTCCTTTAATTTGGTTTTGATTTTTGTTTGCAGATCTAAAATAATTGGGCCGCTGCTGCTGATTATTAGAAAATTAGGCCACCATTGGAATTAGATTTGGTCTGCACCGCTGTTGGAATCATTGAGATATTGGGCTGGCACTGCTGCTGCATATGGGCCGTTGCTGCCACGGTTTGAGTTGGTGTTGATGCCATAGCATGGAGCTGAATTCCAATTAAGTGAAACGATGAGTTTCGTTGCTGTTGCTTTTGGAGTAAAGCTCAAAGACATGCCTCATTAGGCAGAAGCACTCTCTTGAACTAAGTTTGGCGAGAAGGAAAAAGGTAGTCCTCGAGCTAGGGCTCCTACACAAAAGAAAGGGGTTTGTGCAAGTGAGCTGAAGCGAGAAGCGACCTGACCAGAGCTGCCCAAAAGTGGCTGACCGGAGCTGAACCGGCAAAGTTGGATGGTGATCGGAGGGCTTAAAACGCAGAAGAAGGAAGACCATCCGATTAGGAGCTCAAAGCGTCGTCAAGCAAGTTTCTTCTTCTTCTTTTTTCTTTACTTTTTTTTTCGTTTTATTTTCTGACCCTATATAAAGGGGTTCTTCCGTGTAAATAGAACACACACTTTACAGACTTACACACGGAGATTCTCGAACAGACACTTTCCATTTTTTTCTAGTTTTAGATTAGGGTTTTCATCTTCCTTGCTTTTGGAGCACACAACCACGGTGGTGACAGCCCGCGATGGCTCTGATTGCACTTTTTGTTCGGTACATTTTTTGTATTTTTGATTTCTTGTTAATAAAATATGTTCTTCTTTGATGTTTCTATGTGTTAAGTGCTTTACTATTCTGTTATGTTGATTGTTTTTTCGTTCTTTTGTTCTTATGTGATTGTGTTCTTGTGTTGTTTTAAAAAAAATGATTTGAACTCGTAAATCTGCATATTGAAATTCCTTTTCGGAGTTAAACGACCCCGAGGTGGGCGTAAATGAACGGGATGTCTTCCCGAGCCAGATGAGAGTTCAATCAACAAAAAATATTTGAATTCATATTGTTTTAGTTTCTGTTTGTGAGTTGTGTTTGTGGATTTGGAATTGAATCTGTTTTGATTTGGTAAATCAATTGATTGTTATTCATTTTTAGTTCTGTATTAGAACTTTAGACCCCGAGGTGGGCAACTTATGAACGGGATGTCTTCCTGTATAATAATAATTCAATTGATAGGCCATTTCAAGCAAATTTAGTTCAGCTTTGTGATTCTAATCCAATGACTTTGTTCTGTTTAGCAGTTTAGGTTGTGCTTTTACTTTTGATCTTGGTTAGAAACAAAAGTTAGAGTTGAGTTACTGTGCTTTGGTACATTGATTGGAGATCACATATTTTGAGTTCAACAAATGAACTTTAAGACCCTCTAATGGGCTTAACTCTCCAGGATGTCTTCATGTAAAGTGATCACACATTCTTTGCATTGATCCACATGGATTTGATTCTAATTTCTGTTCTAACTAGTGTTTCTTACTCAATTGTTCTTCATTTTAGATGTTAATTGTTTTTAAATTTCTTTTCACTACAGATTCAATTCATGTTAATCTTTCATTTCACTACATCATTTTTTTTACTGTCTATAGTAGATTCATTCTTTCATTGTTACATTTCATATAGCTCATTCAGGTTTCTTAATCTTTACATCTATGAATACATTTTTTTTCTTTACTGTTCCAGTTTAGAATTTAGGTTCTGTTTTGAATATGAATAGATTTTCTGTCTTTATTACTTTAGTCTAGGTTTTATTTCTTTATTTTCTTCCTTCTTTTCTTTTACACAGATTATAGTTAGACTAGTTTTAATTCTTTTATTTTAGTTTCATTCATTTTAAATGTCCCCACCTAGTTGAATAGTAAATAAGTAGTAAATAAATACAAGATTAAACTTTACACTTTAGACTTAATCATAGTTGAGTCCTTGGATTGATCCTTGGTTACCCCTATACTTCATTAGTGGGGAAACTGAGTTTGTTGGCTTTGATGCGACTAAAAGCGAGTTTAACAGTCATTAACTCAATTACTATGCTTCCAATCACATATTAATGACAAGTACATACTACTCTAATCCATAACTGACACGAATCACCCAACTAAGCGAAGGCTAATTCGATCTTCAAAATTGCAAACTAAGCGAATGCAATGCTCAATTCCAATCAGTCATCCACCATACAGTCTAATCAACTAAGCGAAGATGTAATCACCAACTAGGCAACTAAGCGTATACCCGTTGCAAGAACACAGTCAGATTTCATAGTATGTCAGGCAGAGCAAAATAAACACAAGAACAGTCCGATAAATCTCAAGGAAGCAAAGTAATATCGCTAACGACCAACCAAATAACCTAATCTATCATGAAAATGAAATTAACACACCTGAACAAAACATACAACATAGTGAACCAAAACAGTAAATTAAACAAAGCTAAAGCAAGAAGTATGAACTAATTAAAATGCAGCAAAGGAACGCTTCTAATGCTAATCAAATGCATCGTTAAGCTAACACAGGAAATACACATTGCAATGAGGATGAAACTAAAAGAAAACGCATAACAGTTAAATAAAATAAAATGAGTGAGCTGTGTGCTTTTTCAAAAAGTAAATTAACGTTTGCTTTAAGAGAAACAATGAATGTGTTGCTTCCTCTTTCTCAATTAACATGTTTCTTTCTACAAGCCAAAAAGAGAAGAAAAACGTGATAAAAGATTTCCTCCATGTGCTCTCCTGGACATCCAGGCCTCGGGATGCTCTTAAGCTAACAATGTTCGTGCTTTCAAATGAAGACAAATGAATGACTTTCCCTAGGTGGTGGCTAAGCAACGAAATTATGCTATTGAAATGCAGTGATTAATCAACTAAGCTAATGTAAAACATTCATGGACATTCAACGCTTTTCTCTCTTCTCTTTTTTTAAATGAAAATTGTGCTTCTTCAAATTTTCATCAAATATATCCAGCGTACAAACATTCCCAAGCAAAGAGAGTTCACAGCAAGGCCAAGTAAAATCAAATGCTCTTTCGAAATGAAAATAAAACAAGTGCTCCAGGCCGTGACCATCTAATGAGTGTTTCTTCCAAGATGGGTGTCCGCGTGTGGCAGCAGCTTCTCCAAGCAAAATGAAATTGATTTTTCTCAACAGCGTTTTCTTCTTCATTCAACCAATGCCCATCAACGTAGATAACATTTTCCAGCTCTCCAAAGTTCAAAGGAAAACGTTCCACCAAGTGTAAATTAAAGTGTGTGGCGGCAGCTGCCCTTTTCTCCAAGACCGTGAGATTTCTCTAAACAAGGGGTGAGGTCCACCCAAAAGAAAAACCCTAGGCCATGTGTCCTCCTACTATTTGGAAACTTTCTTTGCCTACCCTAAGCCCGATCTCTCGGCGAAAAGAGCCTATCACTAACTACTAGTTTACTATCTCTAGTCTCCCTGAGTAATTAGCAATGCATATATCACAGAAGCAAAATACAATTGATCGTCCTACCCCTATCTCTAGGCAGTATTGCTTAATCAAGGAATTCCCTATCAGTTCATGACTTCCCCGTACGTCTCCGTATCGACAAAGGCAAATATCTTCTAGCGAATGAGTTAAACGATAAAAGCATTGAGCAGAGGTAAGAAACCCAACAATTGATAATATAAGCATATGAATAAAATAAGAATTTCAATATAAGAGAGTTTCAAAAGATTACATTGTTCCCCAACAACAATGGGTTTAGTTCACCATAGACATGGTGAAACTAGATGGAATTAAATGAAAGAATGGAAGAGTAAACCCTAGATTTGATAAATCGGAGCCTAAGCATCCAAGAAACCACCTTCAAGGAGTGTAGAACTGCTCTGGACGTCTTTTCCTGCCAAAAAGAATTACTCTAAAGATCGCATTAGGACTTTTTATAACACATAAAAGTAACAGAATTTAAGCCCAAGCCCAGCATTCCACCGCTCAGCGCCTAATTTGGCCACTCAGCGGTTTCCCTTTAATCGCAGGACCGCTCAGCGGTTTGCCTCTAATCGCCTGGTCGCTCAACGGTACCGCTTGAGCGAGAGGCAGTGACTGCTCCCTCGAATCTGGCACTCAACGCCGGAAAATAGCGCTGAGCGGTGACTTTGACTCTTCTTTTCTTCCTTTTTCTCCTTCTTTCTTGAGTCTAAGTCCTCCCTTCTTCACTTCCATCTTCAATTCTCACCAAAACCCTGCAAAATAAGCATAATATCTCTAAAAACAACTTTTAACTCTCATGTGACTCAACTAAGTGTTTTACTTGATTCTAAGCTCATTCTAAACCATAAAGGGTGTGTTTTGATATCAAATTTAAGTATAAAAATAACGGTTATTAAACTGTTATCAGGTGGTGGTGGTGGCGGCAACAGTGGTGGTGGTGGTGGTGAGTGTGGTGGTGTTGGTGTTGGTGGCAGTGCCGGTGGTGGTGGTTGTGGTGGTGCTAGGGGTAGTGCTGGTAGTCGTGGTGGTAGTGGCGGCGACGGCGGTAGTGGTTGTAGTGGCGGTGGGGGTGGTGGCGCCGACAGTGGTGGTGATGGTGGTTGTGGTAGTGTTGGTGGCGGCGGCAGCATTGGCGGTGGCATTGGTGATGATTGTGGTGGTGGTGGTTGTAGTGGTGGTGGTTGTGGTGGTGGTGGTAGAGCTGGTGGTGGTGGTGGTGGTGGTGGTGGTGGTGGTGTTAGTCGTTGTGGTGGTGGTGGCGGTGGCAGTGGCTGTGGCGGCCGTGGTGGCGATGGTGGTGGTGGTCGTGCTGGTGATGGTGGTGGTGGTGGTGGTAGTTATGGCGGTGGCGGCGAAATTGGTGGTAGGGGTAGTGGCACCAGTGGCGGTGGCGGCGACGATGGAGGTGGTGATGGTTGTGGTGGCGGTAGGAGTGGTGGTGGAAGTTGCAGTGGCGGTGGCGGCGACGGTGGAGGTAGTGATGTTGGTGCCGGTGGTGGTGGCAGTGGCAGTGGTGGTGGGGGCGGTGGTGGTGACAAGGGTTGTGGTGGTGGTGGTGGTGGAAATGGCGGTTGCAGCGGTGGCGACGACGATGGTGGTGGTGGTGGTTGTGGTAGTTGTGCTGGTTGTAGCGGTGATGGTGATGGTTGTGGTAGTGGTGGTGGCGGCGAAAAGGGTGGTGGTGGTGGTGGTCGTGGCGGCGGCGGGAGTGGTTGTGTTGGTGGTGGTGGTGGTGGTGGCGGCGGTGGTGCTGACGGCGGCGGTGGCGGTTGCGGCGACGATGGTGATGTTGATGGTGGTGGTGGTTGTGGTGGTGGTGGTGGTAGTGACGGTGGGGGCGGTGGCACCGACGGTGGTGGTGGTGGCGGCGCCAGCGGCGACAGAGGCCGCGGCGGTGGTGGTGGCAGTGGTGGCGACGGTGGCGGTGACAAGGGTTGTGGTGGTAGTGGGGTAACGGCGGTGGCGGCGACGGTGGTAGTGGTGGTGGTGGTTGTGGTGGTGGTGATGTTGGTGGTGGTGGCAGTGGCGGTGGTGGTAGGTCCAAAATTTTGGGCGAAAATTTGGCCAAGTAAGGGCTTCCAAAAATGGCCTTGATCATATGACACAAACATGTGATTCAATCAATCATAAACACTCAGGAAAAATCATTCATGCTTCCAAATGAATAGCACATGTATCAATCAAAGACTCTCGAGCTCAAAATTCCTCACACAAATGTGCTCACTCAACAACTCAAATCTCAATCATACACCCTGCTTAGCATCATAACCATAATCATAACTCATCATGCATCTGCTCACACAGCTTGTGAACAATTCACCTGTATAGAAGCATATATAACAATCTCAATCATCATCCACATCAAGCATCATCAAGCACACTCATCATGCAATAAAACAAGTCAAACCACAATTAGATAAGGTGTTCAAGCAAGTTCACACAAACCTACACTACTAGACTGAAGCAAACCTACACTACAGGTTCAAATTACAACTGAAAAAGAAAAATAAAAACCCCTATTCTACTGCATGTGACATCCATTAGTAAATGTCCGATCAGCCCATGTTGTCGTCAGAATCCTCATCATCTCCGGCCTCTGCATCCTCAAAGGCATCATCCTCCTCATCGTCATCCATCATTGGAGCTTCAGCTGCTCCAGATCCATTGCCCTGTGCCTGCTCCTGAGGCCATGCCATAGCACTATGGAACTCGTCCATAGTCCACCTATACACTGGTGGTATGTTGTATAGGCCTACTATCATCTCAGTTGTGGCCACCTGCCCTCTACGGATAGCCTCCAATTTAGCCTCCATCATGGACATGTACATGTCCCTCATCTGGAATGGCTCTGCATGTTGCGCTGACCCATCTCGTTGGGCTGCTCCTCTCCTAGGATATCTTATAGGCACTAATTCAGCCACCTCATCTCCTCCACAATGCTATCTGTAGTAAGCAGCATCTATGGCCTTTCTAAGCCTCTCAAACGGTGGAATAGAAGTATCCACCCCAGCCTGATGACACAGATGTGTAATAAGAGAAGGATGGCCTAATGATGTTCTACTACTCACAGTAGCTGCACAGCTCTCAATCTCATTAGCAATGACCTCGCCAATATTAACATTCATTTGGCTCGGCATGGAGTAGATAAACATGATCCTGTGAACAGTGATGTCAGAAACATGGGAACAAGGCTGAACATTGGCATGAGTAAATGCCATCCAATATCTTGCCAGGGGTGTCAGATCCGCCCTCTTAATGTTAATGGGCACACCATTTGGGTTCGTGTGAAAATGTCCTCTAGGTACACAGAGTTCCAACTCAATGTCTTCATAGTTTGAACACTCCCTTATGTTCAATGCATACTAGCACTGCTCACCAGCCCACTCAATACCCAAGAATCTGTTAATGGTCTCAGGGTCATATCTGATGATCTCCCCTCGAACATAACTGGTGTACCTCTCCATGTTCACTCCCCTGAACAAGGCATTAGTGTAAAACTCCTTCACCACTTCAATGTTAGCTGGTGCAAGATACGTGGCCAGCTTTTCCCAATTTCTACTTTCCAACTCTGCACCAAACTGAGGAGCCAGGTATGGAATGAATATCGTCTTCCGCTCCATCAGCAATCTCCTTTCTTGCATAACCAGGAAGTATTCCTCATGTTTCCTAGATAGGAATCTATGAGAATAAAATATCCTTGGCCTCTCTGGCTCCTTCCTTTTATTTGCCTTGGTCTTCACTCTTCTTGAAGATGATGTCATTCCTACATCAAACACAATTCAAAGGACCACAAGATTCACCATTAAAGGTTAGCAAACCATCAAACATATATCATCCCAGCATTGTCTAGCGCAGAGGGCAAAACAGGGCCCCTCAGCTCTACCTGCATCTCAAAAGAAAGCAGAAAACAAAATCTGTCGCCCAGCGTCCACTGACCGCTTAGTGGTGGTGACGGGAATTTTGCAAAAACTTTGCCTAATCGTCTCTAATCTCCGCCCAATCAAAAATTTCTCAGTTCCAGACCACAATCATGCAATTTAATTAGTGCAAAATGTTTCTATTTCATTAAATCATGCATAGAAATCAAAAGCCCTAATTTATCATACTTCTACACATGTTCTTCATCAAATTTCAATTTTAGAAACCCTAAAACTGAAATTGCATGACTTACTTGGGTGGAGATACTCTAGATGCTTGCAAATGCTCTTTGGTTGATGATAGATGCTTCCCCAATGCAACGCCCTCACCAAAAACCCCAAACTTTGACAATGGAATGGTGCAAAAGTAGAGAACTATGGAGTTTAAGTGAGTGGGTGATGGGAAAAGTGAAGGAAACCTTTAAAAAAGCGCTTGAGAGTGAAAGCAAAGAGTGAAGGTTTGAGGAGAATGCTTGGGCGCGCCCTAGGGAGGTTTAAAAGTGTGTAAATGGCCCTTCAACGGTGAGCCTTTCAAAAGCCCATGTTGGCAACCTGTGATGCCACCGCTCAACGCTGGGTTACCGCTAAGCGGTGGGCGTTAAAAATTTCTTCCCCCCCTTTTGGCTTGCCTTCACATTTTAAGACCTGTAACACTTAATTTCAAGTCTCATTTTTCAATTTTATGCACTTCCCTTCTCTCATGCAACATTCAAATCCTACAATGCAACTAAAACAGAGTTTAAAAATAAAACAATAATCAACTGGGTTGCCTCCCAGGTAGCGCTTGTTTAACGTCACGAGCCTGACCCAAAGCTTTCTAGCACTTGTCAGTAAGTGCATAACTTTCCAACATCCTTCAGTAGATGTACCTTCATGTACCCTTCAGTGAGTACATAAAATTTTTAGCTTCCCTTAGTAGAAGCTACCCCATAAATTCAAACACCCTTCAGTAACTGTTGATGTTCTCCTTACGTGATATTCTTTTCTTCTTCTTCTTCTTCCTGCTGAATTTTTTCAGAAAATTGCTAAAATTAAGCACATGTTTCCATATATCAATCATAGGAACTTTAATCTCCAATTTCTTGAAGATTTCCATAAAGCACTTGAATTTCTTTTTCTTCCCATGATATTTCTTTTTATAAGGAAGGGGTTTTTCACATGATCTTTTCTTTTTTCCTTTCTTCCTCTTTTCTCTCAACTTTCTCTTTCTCTTTTCTCTTATTTTTTTCTTTTTTTTTCACAATTTTTCTCTTTTTTTCTTTTCTCTCAACCACTTATTTTTCTTTCTCATCATCTTCTTCTTCCTCACTCAACCTTTTTGTTTCGATCTCCTCTATCTTTTACTCATCTATCTCTATCTTTTCTTCCTCTATCTTTTCCTCCTTTCTCTTCATTTTTTTTCTCCTCTATCTTCTCCTCATCTTTCTCCATTTTTTTCTCCTCTATCTTCTAAGATAAGAAAAACTTGTATCCATGTCCTGTGGAAAAAGTTCGTCACTCTTTGTATTCTCCTTTACACCTTTGACATGGTATACTTCCCTATTCATGATATCTTGAAGAAGTTCATCAAAATTTGTGTTCTCCTTAAGTGGAGTAATTTGTTGCTCAACAGCTTGCCCAAATTGGCTTTTATCCATGTATGACTGAGGTTCCCACCAGTGGTTGAAATTATTTTGGTAGAATTGAGTGCCCATATAGTCAAATTCTTGTCCGAATTGCATCCTGCAAACATTAGGCACAAAACCCTAAAAAACATTTATTAGAACAAAAATAAACATAAAAAATAATCAAGTCAAATTCAATCAAATTCACACTAATAGAATAGTTAAACCGTAGAGTCCCCGACAACGGCGCCAAAAACTTGTTAAACCCCTAGCAAGTGTACCAGATCGTTATCAAGTAATATAAACGGTAAGACCGAGTATTGTTTTCCCAAAGGACTCAATGGCCTAGACGTTCATGTGATTTGATCGCATAAGACTTGAAAGATGAATAATTTGGTATTTTGATGCAAAGATAGAATTAAACATGCAAAATGCAAAACTTGAATCAATTGGCAAATGAAACTATGGATGAATGGAGTTGTTGGGGTTTACAAATTCATCCTAATCCACTCTCTTATATCTACTTTTCTTATTAAATTCGCTTTATTATCAATGTCATGCAACTTTCTAAATTACTCTAAACCCGTTCGCTAGGCGAAAAGAGCCTATTACCATAATTACTAGTTTACTATCGCTAGTCTCCCTAGTAATTACTAATGCATTAATCACAGAAGCTTAAAAGCAATTGACCGTCTTACTCCTATCGCTAGGTAGTATTGCATAATCAAGAGAATTCTTAATAGTTCTAGATTTCCCCGTACGTCGCCGTATCGACAAAATCAAAGATCATGACATCAAATGAGTTAAATGATGCAAGCTCTATTCGCAGAAAAGAAAACTCAAACTATTGATAATACAAGCATATGAATAAAATAAGAATTTCAATATAAGAGAGTTTCAAAAGGATTACATTGTTCCCCAACAACAATGGGTTTAGTTCACCATAGACATGGTGAAACTAGATGGAATTAATGGAAAAAATGAAAGAATAAACCCTAGAATTGGTAATTTGGAGCTCCCGCATCCAAAAGCCACCTCCAAGGAGTGAAGAAGGTGCTCTGACGTCTCTGTTTGCCAAAAGATTACCCTAACATTCGCACTGGGTGTATTCATAACGCAGGAAAATAACAGAAATTTGGCCCAAAGCCCATCATTTAGGCGCTCGACGCTCACAACCGCCCAGCGATGGTCACGCAAGACGCTCAACGGTCACTTGGTGCTCAGTGGTGTGCGACTCCAACGCTTAGCGCTGAATTGATGCTGAGTGGTGGTCGTGACTTCTCTTTTCCACCTTTTCTTGTTCTTTCTTGATTTTAAGTCCTTCCTTCTTCATGTCCATCATTCAATTCTCATCAAATCCTATCAAAACAATGTAAAACAAGCATAATATCTTCTAAAACCACTTTTATCTCTCTTGAACCCAAACTAAGGTATTTTGCATGATTTTAAGCTCATTCTAAGCCATAGAGGTTGTGTTTTGATATCAAATTAATGTATAAAAATAACGGTTTTCCAACCGTTATCACAACCCCAAACTTAAAACTTTGCTTCTCCTCAAGCAAATAAAACAGAACTAAGCCTTCCACCTATCATCAAAATGGTTCAACACTTTCAAAACACATCCTTTCACAACAAGTAATGACTCAATTCAGCTCTTCAATGGAATATAATCAAGATGCATCCATGCTTCACTTCATTCTAGTTCACATATTCACATATTCTAGTGGTGATGGTAGCGGGGGTTTTGGTTGTGGTGGTTTTAGTAGTGCTGTAGGTTGTGGTGGTGGTGGCAGTGGTGGTGGTGGTGATAGCAATGGTGGTGGTGGTAGCGGCGGTAGCGGGACAGTGGTGGTGGTGGTGATGGTGGTGGTGGTGGCGGTGACAGCTGTGACGGCGGTGGTTGGAACAGATGTGATTGCAAAGATGGTGGTGGTGGTGGTGGTGGTGGCGATGGTGGTGGTTACGGCGTGACGGTGGTGGTGGCAGTGGCGGTTGCGGAAATAGCGGCGACGGTGGTGGTGCTTAAGGCGGTAATGGTTGTGGCAGCCTTGCTGGTGGTGATGGTGGTTGTGTTAGTGGTGATGGTGGTGGTGGCGGCAACAACGGTGGCAGCGGTGGTGGTTGTGGCGGCGTGGTGGTGGTCGTGGCACTAGTAGTTGCTTTCCCGCCGTGGTGGCGACGTGGTTGATGGTGGTGGTGGTGGTGGAGGTTGTAGTGGTGCTGGTGGTGTTGGTGGTGTTGGAGCTTGTAGCGACAGTTGTGGCGGCGGTGGCGGCGACGGTGGTGGTGGTGGTGGTGGTGGTGATGGTAGTGGTGGTAGTGGCGGAGGTGGCGGCAGTAGCGGTGGTGGCGACGTTCATGGTGGTGGTGGTGGCGGTGGCTACGGCAATGGCGACGGTGGCGGCGGCGGTGGCGGCGGTGACGGTGGTGATGGTGGTGGTGGTTGTGGTGGCAGTGGTAGTGGCGGTGGTAATGGCAGTGGTGGCGACGGTGGCGGCAATGAGGGTTGTGGTCGTGGTCGTGGTGGTAGTGGCGGTAGCGGCGGTGGCGACGACGGTGGTGGTGGTAATGGTAGTTGTGGTGGTTGTAGTGGTCGTGGTGGTCGTGGTGTTTATGGAAGTGGTGGTGGCGACGACAAGGGTGGTAGGAGTGGTGGTGGTAGTGGCGACGACGACGTGGTGGTAGTGGCGTTGGAGGCGGTGGCGCTGACGATGGTGGTGGTGGCGGTGGTGGCATTAGCGGTGGTGGCGATGGTAGTAGTGGTGGTGGGAGGACAGTGGATATGGTGGCGGTGGTGGCGACAATGGCGGCGATGAGGGTTGTGGTGGTAATGGCGGTAGCGGTGCTGGCGACGGCGGCGACGGTGTTGGTGGTGGTGGTGGGTGTGGTGGTGTTGGTGGTGGTAGCAGTGGCGGTGGCGGTGGTTGTGGTGGTGCTAGGGATTGTGGTGGTAGTCGTGGTGGTATTGGCGACGACGACGGTGGCGGTGGTGGTGGTGGTGGTTGTGGTGGTGCTAGGGGTGGTGGTAGTAGTCGTGGTGGTAGTGGCGGCGGCGGTGGCGGTAGTGTTTGTAGTGGCGGTGGGGGTGGTGGCGCCAACGGTGGTGGTGGTGGAGGTGGCGACGATGGTGGCGGTGGCGACGGTGCTGGTGGTGGTTGTGGTGTTGGTTGTAGTGTTGGTGGTGGTGTTGGTGGTGGTCGTGGTGGTGGTGGTGGTGGTGGTGACGGCGGTGGTAGCGGTGCCGGCGGTACTGATGGTGGTTGTGGTGGTGGTTGTAGTACTGGTTGTGGTGTTGGTGGTGGTTGTGGTTGTGATGGTGATGGTGGTTGTGGTGGTGGTGACGGTGGCGGTGGTAGTGGTAGTGGCGGCAGTGGCGGCGATGGTGGTGGTGGTGGTGGTGGTGGTGATGTTGGCTGTAGCGGCGGCGGTGGCGGCGACATTGGTGGTAGTGATAGTGGCAGCAATGTAGGTGGCCGCGGTGGCAGCGACAGTGGAGGTGGTGGTGGTTGTGGTTGCGATGGCGGCGACGGTGGTGGTAGTGATGGTGGTGGTGGTGGCGGCGGCGTTGGTGGTGATGGTGGGGGTGGTGTTGGTTATGGTGGTGATGGTCGTGGTCGTGGTCGTGGTGACGGCGGCAACGGCGGCAGAAGTGGCGGTTGTGGCGGTGTGGTGGTAGTGGTGGAAGTGGCAGTGGCGGTCGCGGCGGTGGTGGCGGAGGTGGTGGTGGTTGTGGTGCTGGTGGTGGTGTGATAACGGTTGGAAAACCATTATTTTAATACTTAAATTTGATATTAAAACACACCCTTTATGGTTTAGACTGAGCTTAAGACTCAAGTAAAACACTTAGTTGAGTCACATGAGAGTCAAAAGTTGTTTTTAGAGATATTATGCTTGTTTTGCATTGTTTTGCATTATTTTGCAGGGTTCTGATGAGAATTTAAGATGGAAGTAAAGAAGGGAGGACTTAGACTCATGAAAGAAGGAGAAAAATGATGAAAAGAAGAGTCAACTGCACCGTTCAGCGCCAATTCCAGCGCTGAGCGCCAGTTTCGTGGGTGAAGTCACTGCTTCTCGCTTGAGCGGCACCGCTGAGCGTCCTGTGCGATTAGAGGGCCACCACTGAGCGGCGTATTGGACCGCTGAGTGATTTTGCGATTAGAGGCAAACCGCTGAGCGGCCAAATAAGGCGCTGAGCGTCCATTAGATAGGCTTGGGCTTAAATTATGTTACTTTTATGCGCTATAAATAGCCCCAGTGCGATTCTCAAAGTATTCTTTTGGCAGGCAGAGACATCCAGAGTTGTTCTACACTCCTTGGAGGCGGTTCCTTGGATCCTTAGGCTCCAATCTACCAAATTTAGGGTTTATTCTTCCATTCTTTCATTTAATTCCATCTAGTTCACCATGCCTATGGTGAACTAATCCCTTTGTTGTTGGGGAACAATGTAATCTTTTGAAACTCTCTTATATAAAAATTCTTATTTTATTTATATGCTTGCATATGCTTATATTATCAATTGTTGGGTTTCTTATCTATGCTTAATGCTTTTATTGTTTAACTCATTCGGTAAATGTTGTTTGTCTTTATCGATATGGAGACGTATGGTAATTTCATGAACTGGTAGGAAATTCCTTGATTAAGCTAATACTTCCTAGAGATAGGGGTAAGACAATCAATTATAGTTTGCTTCTATTTATAATGCATTGCTAATTACTAGGGGAGACTAGAGATAGTAAGCCAGTAATTAGTAATAGGCTTTTTTCGCCAAGAGATTGGGTTTAGGGTAGACTAAGAAAGTTTGCATGACAATATGATAATAAAGCAAATTAAATAAGAAAAGTAGATAAAAGAGGGTGGATAAGATGAAATTGTAAACCCCAACAACTCCATTCATCCATATCTTTTTCTTGCCAATTGATTCGTTTGCATTTTGCATGTTTATTTTTGCCTTGCATTAAAACACTTAAATTTAATTCTTTCTCAAGTCTTATGCGATCAGTTTACATGAAATTTAAGGCCTAAGAGTCCTTTGGGAGAACGATATTTGGTCTTAACATCTATTATTACTTGATACGATTTGGTACACTTGCTAAGGGTTTAACATGGTGGCAGTGGCGGTGACAGGAGGTTTTGGTGGTGACGGTGGTGGTGGTGGTGGTAATGTTGGTGACGACGGTGGTGGTGACGGTAGTGATGGCGACGGTGGTGGTGGTGGTAGGGGGTTGGTGGTGGCGGTAGTGGTGGTGGTGGGGGGTTGGTGGTGGCGGTAGTGGTGGTGGTGTTGGTGGTGGTACCAGCGATTGCGGCGACTGTGGTGGATGTGGCGGTGCTGGTGGTGGTGGTAGTGGTGGCGGCCGTGACGGCGGCGGTTGCGACGGTGGTTGTGGTGTTGGTGGTGGTGACGGCGATGGCGGTGGTAGTGGTGGTCATGGTGGTGGTGGTGGTGGTGGTGA
>CM050930.1:15700354-15758860 GCA_027742785.1 Vigna reflexopilosa | reverse complement strand
CTCCCTGAAAAGGAGATTTACTGACAACATTTAGGAAGTAAAAGTTTATTTTATGAAGTATATGATGTATTTTGGAATAAAATTATATGTATAAATATTATGAAATTTGAATAATTATTGATTAAGTTGTAAGGATGAATTTAGAATGACATATTTTTAAAGTTTAGGATAAAATTATATGTATAAATATCATATTATTTCTTTCATGACATAAGAATTTATAACATGTAATGGATGTGTTATTCCATATTATAGTTGTTGATTATGGTGTCTTTTGTCCTCTTAGTTATTTGTATGAAGTTTAAGTTTAGGATTTCAATGAATTAAATAATTTATTCGTGAGTATGTTTTCTTATTGTTTATATACTGTGTATTAGATAAGGATGGGCAAGAGGTAAGAAACAACATTTTGTACCCTTAGATATTTCAACTTTTGTTTGGATTGTGTAGTTAATATTTATCGGCAGTCAGAAACAAATTAATAAAATAGAAAGAAAGTATGGCAAAGAGATGATATTGAGAAATTATATTTTCTATTATTCCATCTTCTAAACCATTCCAACAAATGCATGTAAGTATATGTTATCTCAATGTATCAAAAGTCAAGAAATGTTAGTGCTGTTGGGATAAACTTAAATTTAGAGATTTATTATTTTATTAGTTTTGAGTTTGATAATATTTGATTTGATTGGATAGAGATCAAATAGGGATGGGTAGTTATGAGTTTTTGTTTATCTAGGTAGAATATTATTTTGTGATAGAATAAGGAGATTTTATTTTTAAGTTAGTTGATATTTTATATTCAGTTTTTATTATTTGTAATTGGTCTAAGGCCCGATTTGCACCTATTTAAAGGTGGTCAATGTTGAATGAAAATAAACCCACAATGGATTGAAGAGTAATATTATTTGTGTGGGTCACCGTTTTTAACTCCTCCTCCTATTAAACCCAACAAGTGCTAATCTAATAAAGATTTCATCTTTCACAGCAAAATCATATAATTAGGTTAGCATCTCAAAAACATTTCAGCATATATATGCTGCTCAGATCTATCTGTTTTACTTATTATATTAGGTAAAAGAAATTGGAAAAAAAGGTTTTGTGTTTGTTAATGATATATTGTAAAATCCAAAGAATGAATTGTTTTAGAAAAGCTAGATATGATTTTCTTAAGCTTTATGTTTTGGTGAGAAGAATATGTAGATTGTTGTCTCTGATGCAATCAATTAGAACTCACTCATTTAATACAATAATCGTTTAATGCATTAATAATTAATAAAAAGTAAATTTAGATAAAGTTAAGCTAAACAAAGTCAACTTCAACAAATCTATCTAAGAATTCCCCTTAACACTTATTTAAATTTGCATAAATAGTTTGAAACATAAAAAAAGGGTTTTAAAAACACATTAGACAATATACAAAGATTTAGACAAATATACAATTTAAAAGGATAATAATAAAATACTAATAAAAGATAAAATATTTACTAATAAGGACACCCTTCCTTAGTTATACATCGTATTCGAACTCATATTTACTTTCTTCACCAAAGTTCCAACACATGAAAGTGTCTTAACTAAGTTGTAGAATGTGCATCATACTTAGAGTTGGGAAAAAATAACTGATCTGTACTACAATTAACTGTACTATGTTATACTAAAAATAACTGATCCACTTTTATTTAGAGTTCAATATACTATTTTATGGTTCAGTTTTTTAAAACTGAACTTATAACAGTTATAATTCAGTTAACTGTGAGAACTGTATCTACTCTTACATCTTCTCTATTTCCCATTCAACTGTTTCATCTCGTCATGAAAACTTTATTTAATAATGAAATATTAATAAAAGAAACCTTCACATAAAAAATTAATAATTAATTTTTTAAGACAAAATTTTTTTATCAAAATTTTTTATATTTTTTTATCAATAAACATATATTACTTTTTAAATAATATTATTTTAAGTAATAAAAGTAAAATATATATTTTTTAAATTTAATTTTATTAAATGATTAAGTAATAGAAATCATAAAAGAAAAAAAACTATTAAAAAATACTTTCAATATATTATATGTGTGTTAATAAATTTAAGAAAGTCACTTCGTATTATATATAAAAAAACATACAATGGTGTAAAAAAGATGCAAAATAGTAAAAAACTAAGAACTATATTCGTTTTAGAGAGGAATATATATATATATATATATATATATATATATATATATATATATATATATATATATATATTTTGTTTACTCTATCTCATCTACATATAATCTATCATATATTCTATCCTTACAATTTTCCAAGTTACATATAATAAATTTAAATAACTTCTATATGTAACCTATTAAATATTTTCATTTTATCAAATGTTTAACATTTTTGTATTTAATTTTGTTATCAATAAAATATTGTAATCATTACTATTATTTTTTCACTTTTTTTACTTTATTAATCATTTTTTTAATTCTCTTTTCAATGCATTGATAATTTTTATTTTCTCTTTTTTGAAAAACAACATTATCAATGAAAATAATGAGAAATTAAAAAAAAAAAGTTGATTAGTGAATTAAAAGTAAAATCACGAAAAAGGGAGACAGCTTGACAGTTATCACAGAGACAGTTTGGGTGGTAGATCCTTCTTCACCATATTCACGTCCATTCTTTGAACAAATCCTTTTAACTCTTCATATGAGACTTCTGGTTCATAATTTTCACATCTGTCAGAGTTGAATTGGTGTGTTGTCCATTCTCTATAGGGTTTTGGAAGCATCTGGTGCAAATTAGCACAATACATCACAGTCATCTCATACAAATACAATGGTCAGTGGTTCGTGTGCAATGTAACAACTTTGATCTTAAACCAACAATTCCAAAAAACCTGTTATCAGTGTTACGTGAGACATTTTAGATGCTTTATATTACATCCCATCTCATCAAAAGACTATAACAATAAAAACTCTAGTAGCTACACTTCTACACAGCTAATTGTTCAAATCCTCAATTTGAAATTAAGAGAACAAAAGAAAATACGAAAAACCAATGAAATAATCCATAGAAATTAGAATTATCAGGAGTCATCATCAAAAGAATACAATATCAACAACAGAAACCCTAACAAAATAAAACTCACACTCTTCTCTCTTGCCAAATAGACGTGGCCGAATTTCCCTCTTCTAAGAAGCTTGCCAACCGTTCAGCGTCCACTTCCCCTCCACAGCTCAACCCGACACCTCGAAAGAATCCTGACAAAACGAAACACCATAAAATCAGAACAAAACTGCGATGAGACCTTGTTTGAAGACGAACCCAAATCGAAAAGCTCCACGAACAATAAGAGACTTTGTTTGAAGAATCATAGCAGAAAAATGAAGGTTGCGGGAATTTTTTGTTTTTAAATCTTTTGTCAATATTTTATGACTATTATTACTATATTTATAACAGTTATAATTTTAAGGATTAGTAACATGATAATTGTTATAATAAAACTATTATTATTCACTTTTTTTTAAAACTTATATTTAATAGAATATCAAATATACCCTTCAAATCACAACTATTTAAGATTGGTTAAACCAAATAAATTGTCAAACATTATTTTGAACCATATATATTTACTTAATTGCATAACAAAGATAAAAAAAATAATAATAATAAATTAAAAATATCTTTTTAGAAGTTTTTCTTATATTGATAGGGAGTCTATTTTAATGTTTTAATGATATCTTATTTATGAGTCTGCTTTGAAAAAGATTTAAATAAGATATAAATTAAATCCTTTAAAAAAACTTATCAATTAATTTTTAACTTGAATGCTTTTAAATTGTAATTTCAAAAATGAATTTTTATAAAAACTCATACTCTTTACTTATCTGATTTTGACTAACCTATAATAATAAACCAAAATTCTAAAAATGTAATGTAATTGATAATATTCTTTCTTTTTTACCCATATTTTTTTTCTAAATTAAGTATACTGTATATATAATTTTCACAAGTATGAATGTTTTATTTTTTTATGTTACTAACAACATTATTAGGTCTTACGCAATCTACACTGCTTGGAATCATCAATAATATAATTTCTTACACAACTAAAGTCATCTTAACCATGTCAATCCAGAAAACGAATAATGATTGAAAAGACCTAGGAAAAATGTTTTAGTCTATGATTGGATCACTTACTTCAGTCTATCAGAGTGTAGAAAATCTAGACAAAAAGTTTATAAATTAAAGTTCTATATTATATAAAGATAACAAAATTAAATACCATATAAGAAAAATTATAAATTCATTATTTTAAAATTTTAGTTAAAAGATATTTCAAATACTTTATATATAAAAAAAACTCAATAAACTATTATTATTATTAGAAGTATTATTCTTCATATTTTTTTATTATTATTCTTATCCTTCTTATGTCTTCTTCTTTCTATTCTTATTATTCTGGTTCATCTTGTTCTTTTTATTTTTCTTCTTGTTCTTTTTATTCTTCTTCTCTTCTCCTTATTATCATTATCATTATTATTATTCTTATTCTTACTCTTACTCTTATTCTTATTAATACTTATGCAATGTGTTGTTAACTAGGTAGATCGACAGGTTTGATCTTGAATTTTCAAGGAAATCAAAATTTGAACGAAGAAGGTTTTATTTACTTCATTGTTGTTGAAGGTTCATTGATTTCCTAGGACTTTCACAAGCATTGGAATAACTGTTAATTTGAACTCAAATAGTTGTTTTGTAATGACATTTTGAAAAATTTTCCATAAAATATTGTAACTTTTGTTGTTAAGACGTTAAATTATATTTTCTTTAGATTGATATTCATTCTGATTATAACTTGTAAGTTTGAATAAATGTTGTTATGTTTTTTCTTTTAGAAGTTTTTAATTAGTTTAGCCAAACTTATGACTTTATTTATTAACTCATTTAAAGTTTTTATAAGTGTGATTGACATACCAATATTTACATATGAATTTAAATCCATAAATAATATAGGTATTACATACATATTTTACTTATGTATTTATAAAATTTAATTACTTATGATTTCCTTTTAGGTAAAAAAAATATATTTTCTATTGAGTTTTCATATGTATATTTGGTGTTTTAGGGCAAAAATATATGCGAAGAACAATATCTCTAAATAATGATATAAGATTTGTATGTAAGTGAAAAAAATTTCACCTATTAATTTTATATACGTATTTAAAATCAATAGGTGAAAATTAATCTATCACATCTCCATTGGAACTCTAACCTCCATTGCACTTGTGACATAAGTTAGTACTCCCCTTGTAAATTGGATGAAGATTCTAAAAAGAAAATAAATAAGAAAAAACCTTGTAAACCTAGGAAAAATGTTTCAAGTCTATGATGCTAACTTCCAAATCATTGTTAGTAGAACTTCTCTGATTAAGTTCAAGATCAATGTTCCCAACCTTTTAAGTAAAGGAAATCTTTCCTGAAAGTTAAATATTTGCATCATGTGTAAAACATAAAAATTTAATTTATATTTTATTAAGTTAAATTTATTTAAAATGTAATTTAATTTATATTTTATTAGGTTAAATTTAAAAAGATTAAGATTATAGATTTGAAAAAGAGAATAGAATATATTATAGATTTACCTTTTCTAACAAACCACTAACAAATAAACTATGCCCATAAAAAATAAATAAATTATTATAAAGGGATTTAAGTGTTCTTTTAAATAAGTTGTTTCTATTACATTTCACTAAAACATTTTAGGTTTCTTAATTTTCCCTTAGCAATATATAGTTCTTACTATTTAATACAAATTTGAATCATTTTTAATTTTATAAAATCAATTATCGTTTGAAATCCTAAAACATAAATACTTAAAAGAGATTTTAAAGACTAAAAAGAAAATATCATATATTTTATATAGACTAACAGTTTGATCACAAACTTTTTCCCCTCAACAATTCTGATTTATAGAAGAACTAAAAATTATAAGCAAGGACAAAAAAAAAACTATTCCCCAAAAGTTTTTATTTCAATTTCAGAGAATTTTTATACTCTACAAATTAATTTTCATGAATTTTCTATATATTCATCAAATTTTATATGTGGAGGTTTATGACAATTTTTAGTATATGATTTATATTATGAAATTTTTTTTAAGGATTTTAACCTATGTTTAAGTTTGAAATTTGATTTATTTACAACTTTTGTTGCACAAATTTGAATCTTTCATTTTTTTTCAATTTTTTTTTAGATTAATACCCTCTTCAATAATTTTTGTTTTAAAAATATTAACTAAAAAAATTATTCTACTAAAATGATTGAAATAAAATAAAAAAATAAAATTTAAACTATATTAATTAAAACATTTCTAATATATAATTCTTCTTTTTATTGTTATAAGATGAATAATAATAATAATAATAATAATAATAATAATAATAATAATAATAATAAAAATAAAAGTAGAATAAAAAGAAGAAGAATAAGAAAAAAAATATAATATTGAATTATTATTAGAAGAATTACGATTAATAATCTTACGAAGAACCATAGAACTCATGGACAAAAAATTTTCATTTAAATATTCTACAAAGTAGACACTTGGATTCTTGTCAAATTTTCAATCTCAAACAGGATATTTCCTTTCATTTTATTATGAGATAAATCAATTTAAAACATATATAAGCAAGGATAAAAAAAAAACTATTTTACGAAAGTTTTCATTTCAATTTATTGGAAATCAAATCTTATTTGTAGAGGTTTAAATTCCAAAGAGATGTCATACAAAAAATCTCACAAACACCTACATCTAACTCTTACTGATTTTTCAGCTTAAAGCAATCTGAAATATGTAATTCTGAGAAAAAAAACAAATAATATTGCAAGAGTCATAATATGAAGATACAAATATTTCAACTAAACTAAAAATAATTGATGTATAATATATATGTTATAAATAACTTAAAATAGACAAGCTAATGATATAATTATCAAAGCAACATTATGGGACAATATGCAAGAAACAGAACTTTTAAGGACACTAAATTTTCAATACTTTTGAAAAATTCATTTTCTACATTACTACTTTCATTCAATCTCAAATATTTTAGACTACTTAAATCATGAAAATCTGCACAATAGAAAGAAAATAACACTTGTAATAACTACTTAGTTTGTCTCTATATCATATTTTCATCTAAAGGCAACTAAGTTGATGGGCGAAGGAAGGAGAAGAGAAAAATATTAGGAGTGGAATGTTGAAGAGAATTTGGTGTGTGAAAAGAGGAGTAAGGTTGGTTATATATTTATAGTGCATGTCGTAAAGGGTAGAGAACCAAGTGGCAAGGCTGAAACAGTTTGAGAATAAAAAATGTAGGCTTTTTGGAGAAGAGAGAGAGAGTGAACAATAATGAATGTTTTTGTTGTGTTTGTTGTTTTTATTGGCATGAAGTAAGGTGGTATTAATTATGTCTAGGTTTGTTAGAACGTAATGTTAATTGTGTAGATGCAGGTAATGAAGTGGAAGGGAGGGGTAAGTTAAGAGAAAGTTGATATGGTATTTTCAAAAATGAGCTCTAATGTTCTTTCTAAAATTATCAACAAGAATTCTTCTTCTAATAATAATAATTCAATATTTTATTTCTTCTTCTTATTCTACTTTTTATTCTTATTATTATTATTATTATCATCATCATCATCATTATTATTATTATTATTATTATTATTATTATTATTATTATTATTATTATGCTTATTATAACTATATTGATTTTCGTGAATCAACGCAACCAACATAGTTTGAATCGGAGTAGCCAATCACTTCCAAACATTCAGTTCGTCTTTATATAAGCATGTAATCTTTTGTCCCTTGAAGATATCTCATTACCTTTTTTGCAGCTTTCCAGTAGTCAACACCTGGATTACTCTAATATCTTCCAAAAACTCCAACAACATATGTAATGTCAGGTCTACTGCAAACCTGTGCATACATAAGGCTTCCAATAGCTGAAGCATATGAAATATTCTTCATGTGTTCCTTCTCAAAATCATTTTTCGGAAATTGATTCAAATTGAGTTTATCACCCATCATGATGGGAGCTACATTTGGTGAACAATTCTTCATGTTAAACCTCTCTGAAACTTTGTTGATATAGGTCTCTTTTGACAAACCAAAAATGCCTCGAGATCTTTCCCTATGGATCTTAATGCCAATGACATAAGATGCCTCTCCCATATCCTTCATGTCAAAGTTCTTTGAGAGAAATTTTTTAACTTCATATAGCAAACCCTTATCATTGGTTGCAAGCAAAATATCATCCACGTATAATACAAGGAAACAAATCTTACTCCCACTGACCTTTTGGTATATACATTAATCCATGGCATTTTCTTCAAAATCGAATGAAGTGATAACATCATGAAATTTTAGATACCATTGGCGGGAGGCTTGTTTTAATCCATAGATGGATTTATTAAGCTTGCAAACTAAATGCTCATTATCTTTAGAAGAGAATCCTTGAGGTTGCTTCATGTAAACCTCTTCTTCTAGATGACCATTAAGGAATGTTGTTTTCACATTCATTTGATGTAAGTCAAAATCAAAATGAGCTACTAATGCCATAATTACTCGAAGGAATCTTTCTTAGATACAGGAGAAAAGGTCTCTGTGTAGTCAATTTCTTCTCTCTGAGTGAACCCTTTGGCAACAAATCTTGCCTTATGTCTCTCAATGTTGCCTTTTGAGTCTTTCTTGGTTTTAAAGACCCATCTACATCCAATGGATTTTACACCATTAGGCAACTGAACGAGATCCCAAACTTTGTTTGATGCCATAGAATCCATCTCGTCTTTCATGGCATCATACCATAGGTTTGATTCTTTAGAACTCATGGCTTGTGAAAACGTTTTAGGATCATTTGCCGCTCCAATATTATAGTCAACTTCTTGCAAATACACTACATAATCACTAGGAATTGCTAGCCTTTTAACTCTAGTAGATCTTCTTAATGTTGCCTCATCATTTTCTTGAGGAGTTTGTTGCTCAAACAACTGTTCAGTAGGTTGTTGAACATCATCTTGTTGTTCCTCATTAGCAACTTGATCTGTAAGGTCATTTTCAGCAAGTTATGAAGCTTCAATTATTGTTTGTCAAACACCCATTTGTCTTTGAGGGGTGTGAATGACAATCAATCTATCACTTAAACTTGAGGGTTGAGCTTCATAGTGATCCCTTTCATTCCCAATGTTTAGAAATTGATCACTCCCACTAACTAAGTCATTCTCAAGAAATTTTGCATTTCTTGACTCCACAATCCTAGTGTTATTCGATAGAGAATAAAATCTATATCCTTTGTACTTTTTAGCATATCCAATGAAATACCCATAAATAGTCCTTGGGTCTAGTTTCTTCTCTTGTGGATTATAAATTATCACTTCAAACGGACATCCCCAAACGCTTATATGTCGCAAACTTCGTTTCCAACCTTTGAATAACTCAAATGGTGTCTTTAAGACGACCTTAGTTAGGACTCGGTTTAATATATACATAGTCGTCTTTAGCGCTTCAGTCCATAAGAATTCAGGAAGTTTTAAACTACTCCTCATACTTCTCACCATGTCCATTAAAGTTCTGTTCCTTCGTTCTGCCACAGCAAACTTCGCTAGCTTGAAAACCAACCAAAATGAAAAATTTCTTACACCGAAATATTTAAAGTAGTCATTTTGTGATATAAAGAGTGCATTCCAACCATCTAACCTAAAAAACGAAGACTTTGAAAATTTGTGAATCTTGGCATCAAGCAACAACATAACCAAGTCTCACCACGAAACTTGGTTAGCTTGAAAACCAACGAAAATAAAAAATTCTTGCACCAAAACTTTTACAGTTGTCATTTGGGGATATAAATATTGCATTCCAACCATATAATCTCAAAATCAAGACTTTGAAAATTTTCCAAATCTTGGCACCAAACACCAACTAAGCCAAGTCTCACCACAAAATTTGGGTAACTGGAAAGTCAACAAAAATGAATAACTTCTTGCACTAAGATTTTTAGGGCAGTTATTTGGTGATATAAAGAGTGCATTCAACCTATTAAATCTCAAAATCCAAGACTCTAAAAATTTCACAAAACTTGACACCAAGGACAAACTTAGACAAGAATCACCACCTAACTTAGCTAGCTTGAAAACCAACGAAAATGAAAAATTTTTTGCTGCAAAATTTTTACAGTAGTCATTTGGTGATATAAAGATTGCATTCCAACCATCTAACCTAAAAAACGAAGACTTTGAAAATTTCCCCACTCTTGTTACCAAGCACCAACATAGCCACGTCTCACCAGCAAACTTGGTTAGCTTGAAAACCAACGAAAATGAATAATTTCTTCCACCAAAATTTTTATAGTAGTCATTTGGGGATATAAAGAGTGCATTCCAACCATATAATCTCAAAAACCAAGACTTTGAAAATTTCTCAAATCTTGGCACCAAACAACTTAGTCGAGTCTCACCACCAAACTTGGCTAGCTTGAAAAGCAACCAAAATGAAAAATTTCTTGTAGTAGTCATTTGGTGATATAAAGAGTGCATTGCAACCATCTAATCTCAAAAACGAAGACTTTGAAAATTTCCGAATCTTTGCACCAAGCAACAACATTGCCAAGTCTCACCATCAAATTTGGTTAGCTTGAAAACCAACAAAAATAAAATATTTCTTGCACCAAAATTTTTACAGTAGTCATTTGGGGATATAAATAGTGAATTCAACAAATATAATCTCAAAAACCAAGACTTTGAAAATTTCCCAAATCTTGTCACCTAACACCAACTTAGCCAACCACAAAATTTGGCTAGGTTGAATCCCAACCAAAATGAATAATTTCTTGCACCAAGATTTTTAGGGTAGTCATTTGGTGATATAAAATGTGCATTCCAACCATTAAATCTCAAACACCAAGACTTTGAAAATTTCCCAAATCGTGGCACCAACCACCGACTTAGTCGAGTTTCACGAGATTTTTATAGTAGGGATTTGGTGATAAAAATAGTGCATTCCAACAATCAAATCTCAAAAACCAAGACTCTGAAAATTTCACAAATCTTGGCACCAAGGACAAACTTAGCCAAGTCTCACCACTTAACTTCGCTAGCTTGAAAAGCAACGAAAATGAAAAATTTCTTGCACCAAAATTTTTACAGTAGTCATTTGGTGATATAAATAGTGCATTCCAACCATCTAACCTCAAAAATGAAGACTTTGAAAATTCCCGAATCTTGTCACCAAGCACCAATATAGCAAAGTCTCACCACCAAACTTGGTCAGCTTGAAAACCAACGAAAATGAAAAATTTCTTGCACCAAAATTTTTACAATAGTTATTTGGGGATATAAAGAGTGCATCATTACAATCATACAATCTCCAAAACGAAGAGTTTGAAAATTTCCCAAATCTTGGCACCAAACACCAACTTAGCCAAGTCTCACCACAAAATTTGGCTAGCCTTAAAACCAACTAAAATGAATAATTTCTTTCTTTCACCAAGATATTTAGGGTAGTCATTAGGTGATAGAAAGTGTGCAATCCAGCCTTTAAGACGACCTTAGTTCGGACTCAAATGGTGTCTTTAAGACGACCTTAGTTCGGACTCGGTTTAATATATACACAGTCGTCTTTAGTGCTTCAGTCCACAAGAATTGAGGAAGTTTTAAACTACTCCTCATACTTCTCACCATGTCCATTAAAGTTTTGTTCCTTCTTTCTGCCACACCAAACTTGGCTAGCTTGAAAACCAACCAAAATGAAAAATTTTGTTGGTACCAGTGATGGTATGATTTGAAGAGTAAAGCGCAGCGGAATAAAACTTAGAGTAAACGGAAAGCGTGTTCGGTCACTTTTTTAAAAATCAATTTGGTCCTTTTTAGAAAATCAATTTTCTTTCAGAAAATTTGTCGAACAGTTGATATACGTAAAAGATAAAGAGTGTAGGGAATAGAAAATCACACGAGTAATTTTTATACTGGTTTGATTCAACATAATCTACGTCCAGTCGTTAATCACTATAAAAGTGATTAACAGTTCCACTAAAAATTTGTTTCACAGATTACAAATATAATGAATAACAATTGATAAAATAAACCTTCCTTCGACGAACGAACCGGAAGAAGAACGCTCTGCCAACTCGAAGAGAACCGATCCGGCAATCGACCAACGATTCGCGAGCTTCTCCTTTTCACGAGACCAGGCAGAGCACCTTGCTAACTCGAAGAGAGCTTGCTCCGACTATTGACACACGAAACGCGAGCCTCTCTTGTTCACGAGATCAAGCAAGGGAACTTTGAACTATAGCTTCTGAGAACTTCCTCTGTCAACCAGTATTCTGCTAAGCTTCTTTTAAAAAACGTTACTTCTGAAAAATTCAGAAGTCCAATATATAGCCAGCTACCCTGAATATCAAAGGTCAAGTCCCAACTGCCACTGATAATCGATTATTGTAAGTGATAATCGATTATTCAAGTCAGTTAAAAGATTTTCAAAATGTGATAATCGATTATTTGGAAGTGATAATCGATTATCCCTGAAAGACTCATGATAATCGATTATTGCTTCTCATAATCAATTATTTCAGTAAAAATACAGGTTTTTACAAAATTTAAAGACTTTCCTATTACACTTATATTCTACAAAAGTGCTTTTAAACATTTCTTCAAGTGAAACTTCTTGTAGCATCATCAAAACTAATTTCTTCAGGATTTACCAATGCTCCTCATTGGTAACAAATTTCTTGCACGAGATTTTTAGACTAGCCATTTGGTGACATAAAGAGTGCATTCCAACAATCAAATCTCAAAAACCAAGACACTGAAAATTTCACAAATCTTAACACCAAGGATAACCTCAGCCAAGTATCACCACCTAACTTAGCTAGCTTGACAAGCATCGAAAATGAAAAAGTTCTTGCACCAAGATTTTTATAGTAGTCACTTGGTGATGTAAATAGTGCATTCCAACCATGAAAAATAAAAAATCAAGACTTTGAAAATTTCCCGAATCTTGGCACCAAACACCAACTTAGCCAAACCTTACCACAAAATTTGACTAGCTTGAAAACGAACCAAAATGAATAATTTCTTGCACCAAGATTTTTAGGGTAGTCATTTGGTGATATAAAGAGTGCATTCCAGCCATTAAATCTCAAAAATCAAGACTGTGAAAATTTCCCAAATCTTGGCACCAAGAACCAACATAGCCAAGTCTCACCACCAAATTTGGCTAGCTTGAAAACCAACCAAATAGAAAAATTTCTTGCACGAGATTTTTATAGTAGCCATTTGATGATATAAAGAATGCATTCCAACAATCAAATCTCAAAAACCAAGCAAGACTCTGAAAATTTCACAAATCATCGCACCAAGGACAAACTTAGCCAAGTCTCACCACCGAACTTAGCTAGCTTGAAATCCAACGAAACTGAAAAATATCTTGCACCAAAATTTTAAAAGTAGTCATTTCTGGATATAAAAAGTGCATTCCACCCATATAATATCAAAAACCAAGACTTTGAAAATTTCGGAAATATTGGCAACAAATACCAATTTAGCCAAGTCTCACCACAAAATTTGGCTAGCTTGGAAACCAACCAAAATGAATAATTTCTTGAACCATGACTTTTACGGTAGTCATTTGGTGATATAAAGAGTGCATTCCAACTATTAAATCTCAAAAACTAAGACTTTTAAAATTTCTCAAATCTTGGCACCAACCACCAACTTAGTCGAGTCTCAACACCAAACTTGGCTAGCTTGAAAACCAACCAAAATGAAAAATTTCTTGCACGAGACTTTTATATTTGGCATTTGGTGATATAAAGAGTGCATTCCAACAATCAAATCTTAGAAACCAAGACTCTGAAAATATCACAAATCTTGGCACCAAGGACAAACTTAGCCAAGTCTCACAACCTAACTTAGCTGGCTTGAAAACCAACGAAAATGAAAATTTTCTTGCAACAACATTTTAACAGTAGTCAATTCGGGATATAAAGAGTTCATTCAAACCATATAATCTCAAAAACCAAGACTTTGAAAATTTCCCAAATCTTGGCACCAACCACCAAGTTAGTTGAGTCTTAACAGCAAACTTGGCTAGCTTGAAAACCAACCAAAATGAAAAATTTCTTGCACGATATTTTTATAGTAGCCATTTGGTGATATAAAGAATGCATTCCAACAATCAAATCTCAAAAACCAACACTCTGAAAATTTCACAAATCTCGACACCAAGGACAAAGTTAGCCAAGTATCACAACCTAACTTAGCTAGATTGAAAACCAACGAAAATGAAAAATTTCTCGCATCAATATTTTTAAAGCAGTCATTTGGTGATATAAAGAGTGCATTCCAACCATATAATCTCAAAAACCAAGACTCTTGGCCCCAACTACAGACTTAGTCGAGTCTCAGCCCCAAACTTGGCTAGCCTGAAAACCAACCGAAATGAAATATTTCTTGCACGAGATTTTTATAGTAGCCATTTGGGGGTATAAAGAGTGCATTCCAAAAATTAAATCTCAAAAACCAAAACTCTGAAAATTTCACAAATTTTGACACCAAGGACAAACTTAGCCAAGAATCCCCACCTAACTTAGCTAGCTTGAAAACCAACGAAAATGATAAATTTTTTGCACAAAAATTTTTATAGCAGTCATTTGGTGATATAAAGACTGCATTATAACCATCTAACCTCAAAAACGAAGACTTTGAAAATTTCCCGAATCTTGTTACTAAGCACCAACATAGCCAAGTCTCACCAGCAAACTTGGATAGCTTGAAAACCAACGAAAATGAATAATTTCTTCCACCAAAATTTTTATAGTAGTCATTTGGGGATATAAAGAGTGCATTCAAACCATATAATCTAAAAAACCAAGACTTTGAAAATTTCCCAAATCTTGGCATCAACCAACAACTTAGTCGAGTCTCACCACCAAACTTGGCTCGCTTGAAAACCAACCAAAATGAAAAATTTCTTGCATGAGATTTTTACAGTAGTCATTTCATGATATAAAGAGTGCATTCCAACCATCTAACCTAAAAAATGAAGACTCTGAAAATTTCACAAATCTGTGCACCAAGGACAAACTTAGCCAAGTCTCACCAGCTAACTTCGCTAGCTTGAAAACCAACGAAAAGGAAAAATTTCTTGCACCAAAATTTTTAAAGTACTCATTTCGTGATTCAAAGAGTACATTCCAAGCATCTAACCTCAAAAACGAAGACTTTCAAAATTTCTCCATTCCTGTTACCAAACCCCAACATAGCCACGTCTCACCAGCAAACTTTGTTACTTTGCAAACCAACGAAAATGAACAATTTCTTCCACAATAATTTTTACAGTAGTCATTTGGGGATATAAAGAGTGCATTCCAACCATATAATCTCAAAAACCAAGACTTTGAAAATTTCCCAAATCTTGGCACCAACCAACAACTTAGTCGAGTCTCACCACCAAACTTGGCTAGCTTGAAAACCAACCAAAATGAAGAATTTCTTGCACGAGACTTTTAAAGTATTCATTTGGTGATATAAAGAGTGCATTCCAACCATGTAACCTCATAAACGAAGACACTGAAAATTTCACAAATCTATGCACCAAGGATAAACTTAGCCAACTCTCACCACCTAACTTCGGTAGCTTGAAAACAACAAAAATGAAAAATTTCTTGAACCAAAATTTTTAAAGTAGATATTTCGTGATTTAAAGAGTGCATTCCAACCATCTCACCTCAAAAACGAAGACTTTGAAAGTTTCCGAATCTTGGCACCAAGCAATAATATAGCCAAGTCTCACCACAAAACTTGGTTAGCTTAAAAACCAGCGAAAATAAAAAATTTCTTGGACCAAAATTTTTACAGTAGTCATTTGGGGATATAAATAGTGCATTCCAACCATATAATCTCAAAAACCAAGACTTTGAAAATTTCCCAAATCTTGGCACCAAACACCAATTTAGCCAAGTCTCACCACAAAATTTGGCCAGCTTGAATCCCAAACAAAATGGATAATTTCTTGCAACAAGATTTTTAGGGTAGTCATTGGGTGATATAAAGTGTTCATTCCAACCATTAAATCTCAAAAACAAAGACTTTGAAAATTTCCCAAATCTTGGCACCAACCACCAACTTAGTCGAGTCTCCACACCAAACATGGCTATCTTGAAAACCAACCAAATTGATAAATTTCTTGCACCAGATTTTTATAGTAGCCATTTGGAGATAAAAATAGTGCATTCCAATAATCAAATCTAAAAAAAAAGACTCTGAAAATTTTCCAAATCTTCGGACCAAGGACAAACTTAGCCAAGTATCTCCACGAAAGTTCGCTAGCTTGAAAACCAACGAAAATGAAAAATTTCATGCACCAAAATTTTTATAGTAGTCATTTGGTGACATAAAGAGTGCATTCCAACCATCTAATGTAAAAAACGAAGACTTTGAAAATTTCCGAATCTTGGCGCCAAACACCAACTTAGCCAAGTCTCACCACAAAATTTCGCTAGTTTGAAAACTAACCAAAATGAATAATTTCTTCCAACCATTAAATCTCAAAAACCAAGACTTTGAAAATTTTCCAAATCTTGGCACAAACCACCAACTTAGTTGATTCTCACCACCAAACATGGCTAGCATGAAAACCAACGAAAATGAAAAATTTCTTGCACCAAAAATTTTTACAGTAGTCATTTGGGGATATAAAGAGTGCATTCCAACCATATATTATAAAAAACAAAGACATTGAAAATTTCCCAAATCTTGGCACCAAGGACAAACTTAGCCAAGTGTCACCACCAAACTTGATTAGCTTGAAAACCAACGAAAATGAAAAATTTCTTGCACCAAATTTTTTATAGTAGTCATTTGGGGATATAATGAGTGCATTCCAATCATATAATCTCTAAAACCAAGACTTTTAAAATTTCCCAAATCTTGGAACCAAATACCAACTTAGCCAAGTCTCACCACAAAATTTGGCTACCTTCAAACCCAACCAAAATGAATAATTTCTTGCCCCAAGATTTTTAGGGTAGTCATTTGGTCATATATAGTGTGCATTCCAACCATTAAATCTCAAAATCCAAGACTTTGAAAATTTCCCAAATCTTGGCACCAACCACCAACTTAGTCGAGTCTCACCACCAAACTTGGCTAGGTTGAAAACCAACAAAATTGAAAAATTTCTTGCACGAGATTTTTATAGTAGCCATTTGGTGATAAAAATAGTGCATTCCAACAATCAAATCCCAAAAACCAAGACTCTGAAAATTTCACAAATCTTGGCACAAAGGACAAACTTAGCCAAGTCTCACCACCTAACTTCGCTAGCTTGAAAACCAACGAAAATGAAAAATTTTGCACAAAAATTTTTACAATAGTCATTTGGTGATATAAAGAGTGCACCAACCACCAAGTTAGTCGATTCTCACCACCAAACTTTGCTAGCCTTAAAAGCAACAAAAATGAAAAATTTCATGCACGAGATTTTTACACTAGTCATTTGGAGTTATGAAGAGTGCATTCCAGCATTCAAATCTTAAAAATCAAGAGTCTGACAATTTGACAAATCTTGGCACCAAGTACAAACTTAGCCAAGTCTCACCACCTAACTTAGCTAGCTTGAAATAAAGAGGGAATTCCAACAATTAAATCTCAACAACCAAGACTTTGAAAATTTCGTAAATCTTGGCACCAACCACCAACTTCGTCGAATCTCACCACCAAACTTGGCTAGCTTGAAACGCAACCAAAATGAAAAATTTCTTGCACGAGATTTTTATAGTAGCCATTTGGGGATATAAAGAGTGCATTATAATTATATAATCTCAAATTCCAAGAGTTTAAAAAGTTCCCAAATTTTGGCACCAAACAGCAACTTAGCCACGTCTCACCACAAAATTTGGTTAGCTTGAAACCCAACCAAAATGAATAATTTCTTGCACCAAGATTTTTAGGGTAGAAATTTGGTGATATAAAGAGTGCATTCCAACAATTAAATCTCAAAAACCAAGACTTTGAAAATTTCCAAAATATTGGCACCAACCACCAACTTAGTCGAGTCTCACCACATAACTTGGCTAGCTTGAAAACCAGCCAAAATGAAAAATTTCTTGCACGAGATTTTGAAAGTAGTAATTTTGTGATATAAAGAGTCCATTCCAACAATCTAATCTCAAAGACGTTGATTTTGAAAATTTTCGAATCTTGGCACCAAGCACTAACATAGCCAAGTCTCACCACCAAACTTGGCTAGCTTGAAAACAACCAAATTGAAAAATTTCTTGCACGAGATTTTTATAGTAGCCATTTATGGTAGAAAGAGTGCATTGCAATTATATAATCTCAAATACCAAGACTTTAAAAAGTTCCCAAATTGTGACACCAAACACTAACTTAGCCAAGCCTCACCACAAAATTTTGGTACCTTGAAAGCAAACCAAAATGAATAATTTCTTACACCAAGATTTTTAGGGTAGTCATTTGGTGATATAAAGAGTGCATTCCAACCACTAAATCTAAAAAACCAAGACTTTGAAAATTTCCAAAATATTGGCACCAACCACCAACTTAGTCGAGTCTCACCACCTAACTTGACTAGCTTGAAAACTAACAAAAATGAAAAATTTCTTGCAGGAGATTTTGGCAGTAGTCATTCGGTGATATAAAGAGTGCATTGCAACAATCTAACCTTAAAGATGATGATTTTGAAAATTTTCGAATCTTGGCACCAAGCACCAACATAGCCAAGTCTTACCACCCAACTTGGCTAGCTTGAAAACAACCAAATTGAAAAATTTCTTGCACGAGATATTTATAGTAGCCATTTGGGGATATAAAGAGTACATTCCAATCATATAATCTCAAATACCAAGACTTAAAAAAGTTTCCAAATCTTGGCACCAACCACCAACTTAGTCGAGTCTCACCACAAAACTTGGCTAGCTTGAAAACCAACCATAATGAAGAATTTCTTCGACGAGATTTTTATAGTAGTCATTTGGAAATATAAACAGTGCATTCCAAGAATCTAACCTCAAAGAAGATGATTTTGAAAATTTGCGAATCTTGGCACCAAGCACCAACATCGCCAAGTCTCACCACCAAATTTGGCTAGCTTGAAAAAAACAAAATTGAAAAATATCTTGCGCGAGATTTTTATAGTAGCCATTTGGGGCTATAAAGAGTGCATTCCAATTATATAATCTCAAATACCAAGACTTTAAAAAGTTCCTAAATTTTGGCACCAAACACTAACTTGGCCAAGTCTCACCACAAAATTTGGGTAGCTTGAAAGCCAAGAAAAATGAATAATTTTATACACGAAGATTTTTAGGGTAGTCATTTGGTGATATAAAAAGTGCATTCCAACCATTAAATCTCAAAAACCAAGACTTTGAAAATTTCCCAAATCTTGGCACCAACCACCAACTTAGTCGAGTCTCACCACCAAACTTGGCTAACTTGAAAACCAACCAAATTGAAACATTTCTTTCACGAGATTTTTATAGTAGTCATTTGGAGATATAAAGAGTGCATTCCAACAATCTAACCTCAAAGACGATGATTTTGAAAATTTCCGAATCTTGGCACCAATCACCAACATAGCCAAGTCTCACTACCAAACTTGGCAAGCTTGAAAAAAGCAAAATTGAAAAATTTCTTACACGAGATTTTCATAGTAGCCATTTGGGGATATAAATAATGCATTCCAATTATATAATCTCAAATACCAAGACTTTAAAAAGTTCCCAAATTTTCGCACCAAACACCAACTTAGCCAAGTCTAACCACAAAATTTGGGTAGGTTGAAAGCCAACACAAATGAATAAATTCTTGCACTAAGATTTTTAGGGCAGTTATTTTCTGATATAAAGAGTGCATTCACACCATTAAATCTTAAAAACCAAGACTTTGAAAATTTCTCAAATCTTGGCAGCAACCATCACCTTAGTCAAGTCTCATTACCAAACTTGGCTAACTTGAAAACCAACCAAAAATAAAAATTTCTTGCACGATATTTTTATAGTAGTCATTGGGTGATATAAAGAGTGCATTCCAACAATCTAACCTCAAAGAGGATGATTTTGAAATTTTCTGAATCTTGGCACCAAGCACCAACACAGCCAAGTCTCACCACCAAACTTGGCTAGCTTGAAAACAACCAAATTGAAAAATTTTTTGCACGAGATTTTTGTAGTATCCATTTGGGGATATAAAGAGTGCATTTCAATCATATAATCCCAAATACCAAGACTTTAAAAAGTTCCCAAATTTTGGCACCAAACACCAACTTAGGCCAGTCTCACCACAAAACTTGGGTAGCTTGAAAGCCAACAAAAATGAACAATTTCTTACACCAAGATTTTTAGGATAGTCATTTGGTGATATAAAGAGTGCATTCCAACAATTAAATTTCAAAAACCAAGACCATGAAAATTTTCCAAATCTTGGCACCAACCACCAACATAGCCAAGTCTCACCACTAAACTTGGCTAGCTTGAAAACAAACCAAAATGAAAAATTTCTTGCACGAGATTTTTATAGTAGCCATTTGGGGATATAAAGAGTGCGTTCCAATCATATAATCTCAAATACCAAGACTTTAAAAAGTTCCCAAATTTTTGCACCAAACACCAACTTAGCCAAGTCTCACCACAAACTTTGGGTAGCTTGAAAGCGAACAAAAATGAATAATTTCTTACCCCAAGATTTTTCGGGTAGTCATTTGGTGATATAAAAAGTGCATCCCAACCATTAAATCTCAAAAACCAAGACTTTGAAAATTTCCCAAATCTTGGCACCAACCACCAACTTAGTCGAGTCTCACCACCAAACTTGGCTAACTTGAAAACCAACCAAATTGAAACATTTCTTTCACGAGATTTTTATAGTAGTCATTTGGAGATATAAAGAGTGCATTCCAACAATCTATCCTCAAAGACGATGATTTTGAAAATTTCCGAATCTTGGCACCAATCACCAACATAGCCAAGTCTCACTACCAAACTTGGCAAGCTTGAAAAAAGCAAAATTGAAAAATTTCTTACACGAGATTTTCATAGTAGCCATTTGGGGATATAAATAATGCATTCCAATTATATAATCTCAAATACCAAGACTTTAAAAAGTTCCCAAATTTTCGCACCAAACACCAACTTAGCCAAGTCTAACCACAAAATTTGGGTAGGTTGAAAGCCAACACAAATGAATAAATTCTTGCACTAAGATTTTTAGGGCAGTTATTTTCTGATATAAAGAGTGCATTCACACCATTAAATCTCAAAAACCAAGACTTTGAAAATTTCTCAAATCTTGGCAGCAACCATCACCTTAGTCAAGTCTCATTACCAAACTTGGCTAACTTGAAAACCAACCAAAAATAAAAATTTCTTGCACGATATTTTTATAGTAGTCATTGGGTGATATAAAGAGTGCATTCCAACAATCTAACCTCAAAGAGGATGATTTTGAAATTTTCTGAATCTTGGCACCAAGCACCAACACAGCCAAGTCTCACCACCAAACTTGGCTAGCTTGAAAACAACCAAATTGAAAAATTTTTTGCACGAGATTTTTGTAGTATCCATTTGGGGATATAAAGAGTGCATTCCAATCATATAATCTCAAATACCAAGACTTTAAAAAGTTCCCAAATTTTGGCACCAAACACCAACTTTGGCCAGTCTCACCACAAAACTTGGGTAGCTTGAAAGCCAACAAAAATGAACAATTTCTTACACCAAGATTTTTAGGGTAGTCATTTGGTGATATAAAGAGTGCATTCCAACAATTAAATTTCAGAAACCAAGACCATGAAAATTTTCCAAATCTTGGCACCAACCACCAACATAGCCAAGTCTCACCACTAAACTTGGCTAGCTTGAAAACAAACCAAAATGAAAAATTTCTTGCACGAGAATTTTATAGTAGCCATTTGGGGATATAAAGAATGCGTTCCAATCATATAATCTCAAATACCAAGACTTTAAAAAGTTCCCAAATTTTTGCACCAAACACCAACTTAGCCAAGTCTCACCACAAACTTTGGGTAGCTTGAAAGCGAACAAAAATGAATAATTTCTTACCCCAAGATTTTTCGGGTAGTCATTTGGTCATATAAAGAGTGCATTCCAAACATTAAATCTCAAAAACCAACACTTTGAAAATTTTCGAAATCTTGGCACCAAGCACCAACTTAGTCGAGTCTCACCACCAAACTTGGCTATCTTTATAATCAACCAAAAAGAAAAATTTTTGCACGAGATTTTTATAGTAGCGATTTGGTGATATAAAGAGTGCATTCCAAGAATCAAATCTCAAAAACCAAAACTCTGAAAATTCCACAAATGTTGACACCAAGGACAAACTTAGCCAAATATCACCACCTAACTTAGCTAGCTTGTAAACCAACGAAAATGAAAAATTTCTTGCTCCAAAATTTTTACAGTAGTCATTTGGTGATATAAGGACTGCATTCCAATAATCTAATTTCAAAAACGAAGACTTTTAAAATTTGCCAAATCTTGGCACCAAGCACTAACATAGCCAAGTCTCACCACCAAAATTGGTTAAGTTGAAAACCAACGAAAATAAAAAATTTCTTGCACCAAAATTTTTACAGTAGTCATTTAGGGATATAAAGAATGCATTTCAACCATATAATCTCGAAAACCAAGACTTTGAAATTTTCCCAAGTCTTGGCACCAAACACCAACTTCGCCAAGTCTTACCACAAAATTTGGCTAGCTTGAAACCCAACCAAAATGAATAATTTCCTGCACCAGAGTTTTTAGGGTAATCATTTTGGTGATATAAAGAGTGCATTCCAACCATTAAATCTCAAAAACCAAGACTTTGAAAATTTCCCAAATCTTGGCACCAACCACCAACATAGTTGCGTCTCACCACCAAACTTGGCTAGCTTGAAAACTAACCAAAAAGAAAAATTTCTTGCACGAGATTTTGACAGTAGTCATTTAGTGATATAAAGACATTCCAACAATCTCACCTCAAAGACGATGATATTGATAATTTCCGAATCTTGGCACGAAGCACCAACATAGCAAAGTCTCACCACCAAACATGGCTAGATTGAAAACAATCAAATTGAAAAATTTCTTGCATGAGATTTTTATAGTAACCATTTGGGGATATAAAGAGTGCATTCCAACAATATAATTTCAAAAACGAAGACTTAAAATTTGCCAAATCTCTGCACGAAGCACCAACATAGCCAAGTCTCACCACCAAACATGGCTAGCTTGAAAACAACCAAATTGAAAAATTTCTTGCACGAGATTTTTATAGTAACCATTTGGGGATATAAAGAGTGAATTCCAACAATATAATTTCAAAAACGAAGACTTAAAATTTGCCAAATCTCTGCACTAAGCACCAACATAGCCAAGTCTCACCACCAAAATTTGTTACATTGAAACCCAACGAAAATGAAAAATTTCTTGCTCCAAAATTTTTACAGTACTCATTTGGTGATATAAAGACTTAATTTCAACCATGTAACCTAAAAAACAAAGACTTTGAATATTTCCCAAATCTTGGCACCAAGCACCAACATAGCCAAGTCTCACCACTGAAATTTGTTATATTGAAACCCAACGAAAATAAAAATTGTCATGCAATAAAATTTTTACAGTAATCATTTAGGGTTATAAATAGTGCATTCCAACCATATAATCTAAAAACTAAGACTTTGAAAATTTTCCAAATCTTGGCACAAACCACCAACTTAGTCGAGTCTCACCACCAAACATGGCTAGCTTGAAAACCAACCAAAATGAAAAATTTCTTGCACGAGATTTTGACAATAGTCATTTGGTATATAAAGAGTGAATTCCAATAATCTAACCTCAAAGACGATGATTTTGAAAATTTCCGAATCTTGGCACCAAGCACCAACATAGCCAAGTCTCAACAGCAAACTTGGCTAGCTTGAAAACAACCAAATTGAAAAATTTCTTGCCCGAGATTTTTATAGTAGCCATTTGGGGTATAAAGAGTGCATTCCAATCATGTAATCTCCAATACCAAGACTTTAAAAAGTTCCCAAATTGTGGCACCAAATGAGAACTTAGCCAAGTCTCACCAAAAAATTTGGGTAGCTTTAAAGCCAACAAAAATGAATAATTTCTTACACCAAGAGTATTAGGGTAGTCATTTTGTGATATAAAGAGTACATTCCAACCATTAAATCTCAAAAACCAAAACTTTGAAAATTTGCCAAATCTTGGCACCAACCATCACCTTAGTCGAGTCTCATTACCAAACTTGGCTAGCTTGAAAACCAACCAAAAAGAAAAATTTCTTGCACGACATTTTTATAGTTGTCATTTGGTGATATAAAGAGTGCATTCCAACAATCTAACCTCAAAGACGATGATTTTGAAAATTTCTGAATCTTGGCACCAAGCACCAACCAAATTGAAAAATTTCTTGCACGAGATTTCTATATTAGCCATTTGGCGATATAAAAAGTGCATTGCAATCATATAATCTCAAATACCAAGACTTTAAAAAGTTCCCAAATTTCTTGCTCCGAAATTTTTACAGTAGTCAATTGGTGATATAAAGATTGCATTCGAACCATCTAACCTAAAAAAAAAAGACTTTGAAAATTTCCCAAATCTTGGCACTAAGCACCAAAATAGCCAAGTCTCACCACCAAAATTGGTTAGATTGAAAACCAACGAAAATAAAAAATTTCTTGCACCAAAATTTTTACAGTAGTCATTTGGGGATATAAAGAGTGCATTCCAACCATATAATTTCAAAAACCAAGACTTTGAAAATTTTCCAAATTTTGGCACCAACCACCAACTTAGTCGAGTCTCACCACCAAACTTGGCTAGCTTGAAAATCAACCAAAATGAAAAATTTCTTGCATGAGATTTTGACAGTAGTCATTTAGTGATATAAAGAGTGCATTCCAACAATCTCACCTCAAAGACGATGATATTGATAATTTCCGAATCTTGGCACCAAGCACCAAGATAGCAAAGTCTCACCACCAAACATTGCTAGCTTGAAAACTACCAAATTGAAAAATTTCTTGCACGAGATATTTATAGTAGCCATTTGGGGATATAAAGAGTACATTCCAATCATATAATCTCAAATACCAAGACTTAAAAAAGTTTCCAAATCTTGGCACCAACCACCAACTTAGTCGAGTCTCACCACAAAACATGGCTAGCTTGAAAACCAACCATAATGAAAAATTTCTTCGACGAGATTTTTATAGTAGTCATTTGGAAATATAAACAGTGCATTCCAAGAATCTAACCTCAAAGAAGATGATTTTGAAAATTTGCGAATCTTGGCACCAAGCACCAACATCGCCAAGTCTCACCACCAAATTTGGCTAGCTTGAAAAAAACAAAATTGAAAAATATCTTGCGCGAGATTTTTATAGTAGCCATTTGGGGCTATAAAGAGTGCATTCCAATTATATAATCTCAAATACCAAGACTTTAAAAAGTTCCTAAATTTTGGCACCAAACACTAACTTGGCCAAGTCTCACCACAAAATTTGGGTAGCTTGAAAGCCAAGAAAAATGAATAATTTTATACACGAAGATTTTTAGGGTAGTCATTTGGTGATATAAAAAGTGCATTCCAACCATTAAATCTCAAAAACCAAGACTTTGAAAATTTCCCAAATCTTGGCACCAACCACCAACTTAGTCGAGTCTCACCACCAAACTTGGCTAACTTGAAAACCAACCAAATTGAAACATTTCTTTCACGAGATTTTTATAGTAGTCATTTGGAGATATAAAGAGTGCATTCCAACAATCTAACCTCAAAGACGATGATTTTGAAAATTTCCGAATCTTGGCACCAATCACCAACATAGCCAAGTCTCACTACCAAACTTGGCAAGCTTGAAAAAAGCAAAATTGAAAAATTTCTTACACGAGATTTTCATAGTAGCCATTTGGGGATATAAATAATGCATTCCAATTATATAATCTCAAATACCAAGACTTTAAAAAGTTCCCAAATTTTCGCACCAAACACCAACTTAGCCAAGTCTAACCACAAAATTTGGGTAGGTTGAAAGCCAACACAAATGAATAAATTCTTGCACTAAGATTTTTAGGGCAGTTATTTTCTGATATAAAGAGTGCATTCACACCATTAAATCTCAAAAACCAAGACTTTGAAAATTTCTCAAATCTTGGCAGCAACCATCACCTTAGTCAAGTCTCATTACCAAACTTGGCTAACTTGAAAACCAACCAAAAATAAAAATTTCTTGCACGATATTTTTATAGTAGTCATTGGGTGATATAAAGAGTGCATTCCAACAATCTAACCTCAAAGAGGATGATTTTGAAATTTTCTGAATCTTGGCACCAAGCACCAACACAGCCAAGTCTCACCACCAAACTTGGCTAGCTTGAAAACAACCAAATTGAAAAATTTTTTGCACGAGATTTTTGTAGTATCCATTTGGGGATATAAAGAGTGCATTCCAATCATATAATCTCAAATACCAAGACTTTAAAAAGTTCCCAAATTTTGGCACCAAACACCAACTTAGGCCAGTCTCACCACAAAACTTGGGTAGCTTGAAAGCCAACAAAAATGAACAATTTCTTACACCAAGATTTTTAGGGTAGTCATTTGGTGATATAAAGAGCGCATTCCAACAATTAAATTTCAAAAACCAAGACCATGAAAATTTTCCAAATCTTGGCACCAACCACCAACATAGCCAAGTCTCACCACTAAACTTGGCTAGCTTGAAAACAAACCAAAATGAAAAATTTCTTGCACGAGATTTTTATAGTAGCCATTTGGGGATATAAAGAGTGCGTTCCAATCATATAATCTCAAATACCAAGACTTTAAAAAGTTCCCAAATTTTTGCACCAAACACCAACTTAGCCAAGTCTCACCACAAACTTTGGGTAGCTTGAAAGCGAACAAAAATGAATAATTTCTTACCCCAAGATTTTTCGGGTAGTCATTTGGTCATATAAAGAGTGCATTCCAAACATTAAATCTCAAAAACCAACACTTTGAAAATTTTCGAAATCTTGGCACCAAGCACCAACTTAGTCGAGTCTCACCACCAAACTTGGCTATCTTTATAATCAACCAAAAAGAAAAATTTTTGCACGAGATTTTTATAGTAGCGATTTGGTGATATAAAGTGTGCATTCTAAGAATCAAATCTCAAAAACCAAAACTCTGAAAATTCCACAAATGTTGACACCAAGGACAAACTTAGCCAAATATCACCACCTAACTTAGCTAGCTTGTAAACCAACGAAAATGAAAAATTTCTTGCTCCAAAATTTTTACAGTAGTCATTTGGTGATATAAAGACTGCATTCCAATAATCTAATTTCAAAAACGAAGACTTTTAAAATTTGCCAAATCTTGGCACCAAGCACTAACATAGCCAAGTCTCACCACCAAAATTGGTTAAGTTGAAAACCAACGAAAATAAAAAATTTCTTGCACCAAAATTTTTACAGTAGTCATTTAGGGATATAAAGAATGCATTTCAACCATATAATCTCGAAAACCAAGACTTTGAAATTTTCCCAAGTCTTGGCACCAAACACCAACTTCGCCAAGTCTTACCACAAAATTTGGCTAGCTTGAAACCCAACCAAAATGAATAATTTCCTGCACCAGAGTTTTTAGGGTAATCATTTTGGTGATATAAAGAGTGCATTCCAACCATTAAATCTCAAAAACCAAGACTTTGAAAATTTCCCAAATCTTGGCACTAACCACCAACATAGTTGCGTCTCACCACCAAACTTGGCTAGCTTGAAAACTAACCAAAAAGAAAAATTTCTTGCACGAGATTTTGACAGTAGTCATTTAGTGATATAAAGAGTGCATTCCAACAATCTCACCTCAAAGACGATGATATTGATAATTTCCGAATCTTGGCACGAAGCACCAACATAGCAAAGTCTCACCACCAAACATGGCTAGATTGAAAACAATCAAATTGAAAAATTTCTTGCATGAGATTTTTATAGTAACCATTTGGGGATATAAAGAGTGCATTCCAACAATATAATTTCAAAAACGAAGACTTAAAATTTGCCAAATCTCTGCACGAAGCACCAACATAGCCAAGTCTCACCACCAAACATGGCTAGCTTGAAAACAACCAAATTGAAAAATTTCTTGCACGAGATTTTTATAGTAACCATTTGGGGATATAAAGAGTGAATTCCAACAATATAATTTCAAAAACGAAGACTTAAAATTTGCCAAATCTCTGCACTAAGCACCAACATAGCCAAGTCTCACCACCAAAATTTGTTACATTGAAACCCAACGAAAATGAAAAATTTCTTGCTCCAAAATTTTTACAGTACTCATTTGGTGATATAAAGACTTAATTTCAACCATGTAACCTAAAAAACAAAGACTTTGAATATTTCCCAAATCTTGGCACCAAGCACCAACATAGCCAAGTCTCACCACTGAAATTTGTTATATTGAAACCCAACGAAAATAAAAATTGTCATGCAATAAAATTTTTACAGTAATCATTTAGTGTTATAAATAGTGCATTCCAACCATATAATCTAAAAAACTAAGACTTTGAAAATTTTCCAAATCTTGGCACAAACCACCAACTTAGTCGAGTCTCACCACCAAACATGGCTAGCTTGAAAACCAACCAAAATGAAAAATTTCTTGCACGAGATTTTGACAATAGTCATTTGGTATATAAAGAGTGAATTCCAATAATCTAACCTCAAAGACGATGATTTTGAAAATTTCCGAATCTTGGCACCAAGCACCAACATAGCCAAGTCTCACTACCAAACTTGGCAAGCTTGAAAACCAACCAAATTGAAAAATTTCTTGCCCGAGATTTTTATAGTAGCCATTTGGGGTATAAAGAGTGCATTCCAATCATGTAATCTCCAATACCAAGACTTTAAAAAGTTCCCAAATTGTGGCACCAAATGAGAACTTAGCCAAGTCTCACCAAAAAATTTGGGTAGCTTTAAAGCCAACAAAAATGAATAATTTCTTACACCAAGAGTATTAGGGTAGTCATTTTGTGATATAAAGAGTACATTCCAACCATTAAATCTCAAAAACCAAAACTTTGAAAATTTGCCAAATCTTGGCACCAACCATCACCTTAGTCGAGTCTCATTACCAAACTTGGCTAGCTTGAAAACCAACCAAAAAGAAAAATTTCTTGCACGACATTTTTATAGTTGTCATTTGGTGATATAAAGAGTGCATTCCAACAATCTAACCTCAAAGACGATGATTTTGAAAAATTCCGAATCTTGGCACCAAGCACCAACATAGCCAAGTTTCACCACCAAACTTGCTAGCTTGAAAACAACCAAATTGAAACCTTTCTTGCACGATATTTTTATAGTAGCAATTTGGGGATATAAGAAGTGCATTATAGTCATATAATCTCAAATACCAGGACTTTGAAAATTTTCCAAATCTTGGCACCAACCACCAACTTAGTCGAGTCTCACCACAAAATTTGGGTAGCTTGAAAGCCAAAAAAAATGAATAATTTCTTACACCAAGATTTTTACGGTAGTCATTATGTGATATAAAGAGTGCATTCCAACCATTAAATCTCAAAAACCAAGACTTTGAAAATTTCCCAAATCTTGGCACCAACCACCAATTTAGTCGGGTCTGACCACCAAACTTGGCTAGCTTGAAAACCAACCAAAATGAAAAATTTCCTGCGCGAGATTCTTATAGTAGCGATTTTGTGATATAAAGAGTGCATTCCAACAATCTAACCTCAAAGACGATGATTTTTAAAATTTTTTATTTTTGGCATCAAGCACCAACATAGCCAAGTGTCACCACCAAACTTGGCTAGCTTGAAAACAACCAAATTAAAAATTTCTTGCACGAGATTTTTATAGTATCCATTTGGGAATATACAGAGTGCATTCCAATCATATAATCTCAAATACTAAGACTTTAAAAAGTTCCCAAATTTTGGCCCCAAACACCAACTTAGCCAAGTCTCACCACAAAATTTAGGTAGCTTGAAAGCCAACAAAAATGAATAATTTCTTCCACCAAGATTTTTGGGTTAGTCATTTGGTGATATAAAGAGTGCATTCCAACCATTAAATCTCAAAAACCAAGACTTTGAAAATTTCCCAAATCTTGGCACCAACCACCAACTTAGTCGAGTCTCACCACCAAACTTGGCTACCATGAAAACCAACCAAAAAAAAAAATTCTTGCACGAGATTTTTATAGTAGCGATTTTATGATATAAAGAGTGCATTCCAACAATCAAATCTCAAAAACCAAAACTCTGAAAATGACACAAATCTTGATACCAAGGACAAACTTAGCCAAGTATCACCACCTAACTTAGCTAGCCTGTAAACCAACGAAAATGAAAAATTTCTTGCTCCAAAATTTCTATAGTAGTCATTTGGTGATATAAAGAGTGCATTCCAAAAATCTAACCTCAAAAAACGAAGACTTTGAAAATTTCCTAAATCTTGGCACCAAGCACCAACATGACCAAGTCTCACCACAAAAATTGGTTAGATTGAAAACCAACGAAAATAAAAAATTTGTTGCACCAAAATTTTTACAATAGTCATTTGGGGATATAAAGAGTGCATTCCAACCATATAATCTCAAAAACCAAGACTATGAAAATTTCCCAAATCTTAGCACCAAACACCAACTTAGTCAAGTCTCACCACAAAATTTGGCTAGCTTGAAACCCAACCAACATGAATAATTTCTTGCACCAAGATTTTTAGGGTAGTCATTTGGTGATATAATAAGTGCGTTCCAACCATTAAATGTCAAAAACCAAGACTTTGAAAATTTTCCAAATCTTGGTACCAACCACCAACTTAGTCGAGTCTCACCACAAAATTTGGGTAGCTTGAAAGCCAACAAAAATGAATAATTTCTTACACCAAGATTTTTAGGATAGTCATTTGGTCATATAAAGAGTACATTCCAACCATTAAATCTCATAAACAAAGACTTTAAAAATTTCCCAAATCTTGGCACCAACCACCAACTTAGTCGAGTCTCACCACCAAACTTGGCTAGCTTGAAAACCAACCAAAATGAAAAATATCTTGCACGAGATTTTGACAGTAGTCATTCGGTGATATAAAGAGTGCATTCCAGCAATCTAACCTCAAAGACGATAATTTTTAAAATTTTCGATTTTTGGCAGCAAGCACCAACATAGCCAAGTCTCACAAACAAACTTGGCTAGCTTGAAAACAACCAAATTGAAAAATTTCTTGCACGAGATTTTTATAGTAGCCATTTGGGAATATACAGAGTGTATTCCAATCATATAATCTCATATACTAAGACTTTAAAAAGTTCCTAAATTTTGGCCCCAAACACCAACTTAGCCAAGTCTCACCACAAAATTTAGGTAGCTTGAAAGCCAACAAAAATGAATAATTTCTTCCACCAAGATTTTTGGGTTAGTCATTTGGTGATATAAAGAGTGCATTCCAACCATTAAATCTCAAAAACCAAGACTTTGAAAATTTCCCAAATCTTGGCACCAACCACCAACTTAGTCGAGTCTCACCACCAAACTTGGCTACCTTGAAAACCAACCAAAAAAAAAAATTCTTGCACGAGATTTTTATAGTAGCGATTTTATGATATAAAGAGTGCATTCCAACAATCAAATCTCAAAAACCAAAACTTTGAAAATGTCACAAATCTTGACACCATGGACAAACTTAGCCAAGTATCACCACCTAACTTAGCTAGCCTGTAAACCAACGAAAATGAAAAATTTCTTGCTCCAAAATTTCTATAGTAGTCATTTGGTGATATAAAGAGTGCATTCCAACCATCTAACCTCAAAAAACGAAGACTTTGAAAATTTCCTAAATCTTGGCACCAAGCACCAACATGGCCAAGTCTCACCACAAAAATTGGTTAGATTGAAAACCAACGAAAATAAAAAATTTGTTGCACCAAAATTTTTACAGTAGTCATTTGGGGATATAAAGAGTGCATTCCAACCATATAATCTCAAAAACCAAGACTATGAAAATTTCCCAAATCTTAGCACCAAACACCAACTTAGTCAAGTCTCACCACAAAATTTGGCTAGCTTGAAACCCAACCAACATGAATAATTTCTTGCACCAAGATTTTTAGGGTAGTCATTTGGTGATATAATGAGTGTGTTCCAACCATTAAATGTCAAAAACCAAGACTTTGAAAATTTTCCAAATCTTGGTACCAACCACCAACTTAGTCGAGTCTCACCACAAAATTTGGGTAGCTTGAAAGCCAACAAAAATGAATAATTTCTTACACCAAGATTTTTAGGATAGTCATTTGGTCATATAAAGAGTATATTCCAACCATTAAATCTCATAAAAAAAGACTTTAAAAATTTCCCAAATCTTGGCACCAACCACCAACTTAGTTGAGTCTCACCACCAAACTTGGCTAGCTTGAAAACCAACCAAAATGAAAAATATCTTGCACGAGATTTTGACAGTAGTCATTTGGTGATATAAAGAGTGCATTCCAGCAATCTAACCTCAAAGACGATAATTTTTAAAATTTTCGATTTTTGGCAGCATGCACCAACATAGCCAAGTCTCACAAACAAACTTGGCTAGCTTGAAAACAACCAAATTGAAAAATTTCTTGCACGAGATTTTTATAGTAGCCATTTGGGAATATACAGAGTGTATTCCAATCATATAATCTCATATACTAAGACTTTAAAAAGTTCCCAAATTTTGCCCTAAACACCAACTTAGTCGAGTCTCACCACAAAATTTAGGTAGCTTGAAAGCCAACAAAAATGAATAATTTCTTACACCAAGATTTTTAGGTTAGTCATTTGGTGATATAAATAGTGTATTCCAACCATTAAATCTCAAAAACCAAGACTTTGAAAATTTCCCAAATCTTGGCACCAACCATCAACTTAGTCGAGACTCACCACCAAACTTGGCTACCTTGAAAACCAACCAAAAAAACAAATTCTTGCGCGAGATTCTTATAGTAGCGATTTTGTGATATAAAGAGTGCATTCCAACAATCTAACCTCAAAGACGATGATTTTTAAAATTTTTGATTTTTGGCATCAAGCACCAATATAGCCAAGCCTCACCACCAAACTTGGCTAGCTTGAAAACAACCAAATTAAAAATTTCTTGCACGAGATTTTTATAGTAGCCATTTGGGAATATACAGAGTGCATTCCTATCATATAATCTCAAATACTAAGACTTTAAAAAGTTCCTAAATTTTGGCCCCAAACACCAACTTAGCCAAGTCTCACCACAAAATTTAGGTAGCTTGAAAGCCAACAAAAATGAATAATTTCTTCCACCAAGATTTTTGGGTTAGTCATTTGGTGATATAAAGAGTGCATTCCAACCATTAAATCTCAAAAACCAAGACTTTGAAAATTTCCCAAATCTTGGCACCAACCACCAACTTAGTCGAGTCTCACCACCAAACTTGGCTACCTTGAAAACCAACCAAAAAAAAAAATTCTTGCACGAGATTTTTATAGTAGCGATTTTATGATATAAAGAGTGCATTCGAACAATCAAATCTCAAAAACCAAAACTCTGAAAATGTCACAAATCTTGACACCATGGACAAACTTAGCCAAGTATCACCACCTAACTTAGCTAGCCTGTAAACCAACGAAAATGAAAAATTTCTTGCTCCAAAATTTCTATAGTAGTCATTTGGTGATATAAAGAGTGCATTCCAACCATCTAACCTCAAAAAACGAAGACTTTGAAAATTTCCTAAATCTTGGCACCAAGCACCAACATGGCCAAGTCTCACCACAAAAATTGGTTAGATTGAAAACCAACGAAAATAAAAAATTTGTTGCACCAAAATTTTTACAGTAGTCATTTGGGGATATAAAGAGTGCATTCCAACCATATAATCTCAAAAACCAAGACTATGAAAATTTCCCAAATCTTAGCACCAAACACCAACTTAGACAAGTCTCACCACAAAATTTGGCTAGCTTGAAACCCAACCAACATGAATAATTTCTTGCACCAAGATTTTTAGGGTAGTCATTTGGTGATATAATGAGTGCGTTCCAACCATTAAATGTCAAAAACCAAGACTTTGAAAATTTTCCAAATCTTGGTACCCACCACCAACTTAGTCGAGTCTCACCACAAAATTTGGGTAGCTTGAAAGCCAACAAAAATGAATAATTTCTTACACCAAGATTTTTAGGATAGTCATTTGGTCATATAAAGAGTACATTCCAACCATTAAATCTCATAAAAAAAGACTTTAAAAATTTCCCAAATCTTGGCACCAACCACCAACTTAGTTGAGTCTCACCACCAAACTTGGCTAGCTTGAAAACCAACCAAAATGAAAAATATCTTGCACGAGATTTTGATAGTAGTCATTCGGTGATATAAAGAGTGCATTCCAGCTATCTAACCTCAAAGACGATAATTTTTAAAATTTTCGATTTTTGGCAGCAAGCACCAACATAGCCAAGTCTCACAAACAAACTTGGCTAGCTTGAAAACAACCAAATTGAAAAATTTCTTGCACGAGATTTTTATAGTAGCCATTTGGGAATATACAGAGTGTATTCCAATCATATAATCTCATATACTAAGACTTTAAAAAGTTCCCAAATTTTGCCCTAAACACCAACTTAGTCGAGTTCACCACAAAATTTAGGTAGCTTGAAAGCCAACAAAAATGAATAATTTCTTACACCAAGATTTTTAGGTTAGTCATTTGGTGATATAAATAGTGTATTCCAACCATTAAATCTCAAAAACCAAGACTTTGAAAATTTCCCAAATCTTGGCACCAACCATCAACTTAGTCGAGACTCACCACCAAACTTGGCTACCTTGAAAACCAACCAAAAAAACAAATTCTTGCGCGAGATTCTTATAGTAGCGATTTTGTGATATAAAGAGTGCATTCCAACAATCTAACCTCAAAGACGATGATTTTTAAAATTTTTGATTTTTGGCATCAAGCACCAATATAGCCAAGTCTCACCACCAAACTTGGCTAGCTTGAAAACAACCAAATTAAAAATTTCTTGCACGAGATTTTTATGGTAGCCATTTGGGAATATACAGAGTGCATTCCTATCATATAATCTCAAATACTAAGACTTTAAAAAGTTCCTAAATTTTGGCCCCAAACACCAACTTAGCCAAGTCTCACCACAAAATTTAGGTAGCTTGAAAGCCAACAAAAATGAATAATTTCTTCCACCAAGATTTTTGGGTTAGTCATTTGGTGATATAAAGAGTGCATTCCAACCATTAAATCTCAAAAACCAAGACTTTGAAAATTTCCCAAATCTTGGCACCAACCACCAACTTAGTCGAGTCTCACCACCAAACTTGGCTACCTTGAAAACCAACCAAAAAAAAAAATTCTTGCACGAGATTTTTATAGTAGCGATTTTATGATATAAAGAGTGCATTCCAACAATCAAATCTCAAAAACCAAAACTCTGAAAATGTCACAAATCTTGACACCATGGACAAACTTAGCCAAGTATCACCACCTAACTTAGCTAGCCTGTAAACCAACGAAAATGAAAAATTTCTTGCTCCAAAATTTCTATAGTAGTCATTTGGTGATATAAAGAGTGCATTCCAACGATATATCCTCAAAAACCAAGACTTTGAAAATTTCCCAAATGTTGGCACCAAACACCAACTTAACCAAGTCTCACCACAAAATTTGGCTAGCTTGAAACCCAACCAAACTTGCACCAAGATTTTTAGAGTAGTCATTTGGTAATATAAAGAGTGCATTCCAACCATTAAATCTCAAAAACCAAGACTTTGAAAATTTCCCAAATCTTGACACCAACAACCAAACTTGGCTAGCTTGAAAACCAACGAAAATGAAAAATTTCTTGCACGAGATTTTTACAGTATTCATTTAGTAATATAAAGAGTGCATTCCAACAATCTACCCTCAAAGACGATGATTTTGAAAATTTCCGAATCTTGGCACCAAGCACCAACATAGCCAAGTCTCACCACCAAACTTGGTTAGCTTGAAAACAACCAAATTGGAAAATTTCTTGCACGACATTTTTATAGTAGCCATTTTGGAATATAAAGAGTGCATTCCAATCATATAATCTCAAATACCAAGACTTTAAAAAGTTCCCAAATTTCTGCACCAAACACCAACTTAGCCAAGTCTCACCACAAAAATTGGGTAGCTTGAAAGCCAACAAAAATGAATAATTTCTTACACCATGATTTTTATTGTAGTCATTTGGTGATATAAAGAGTGCATTCAAACCATTAAATCTCAAAAACCAAGACTTTGAAAATTTCCCAAATCATGGCACGAACCACCAACTTAGTTCGAGTCTTACCACTAAACTTGGCTAGCTTGAAAACCAACCAAAATGAAAAAAATTTTGCACAAGATTTTTATAGTAGCGATTTGGTGATATAAAGAGTGCATTGCAAGAATCAAATCTCAAAAATCAAAACTTTGAAAATTTCCCAAATCTTGACACCAAGGACAAACTTAGCCAAGTATCACCACCTAATTTTGTTAGATTGAAAACCAACGAAAATAAAAAATTTCTTGGACCAAAATTTTTACAATAGTCATTTGGGAATATAAAGAGTGCATTCCAACGATATATCCTCAAAAACCAAGACTCTGAAAATTTCCCAAATGTTGGCACCAAACACCAACTTAACCAAGTCTCACCACAAAATTTGGCTAGCTTGAAACCCAACCAAACTTGCACCAAGATTTTTAGAGTAGTCATTTGGTAATATAAAGAGTGCATTCCAACCATTAAATCTCAAAAACCAAGACTTTGAAAATTTCCCAAATCTTGACACCAACAACCAAACTTGGCTAGCTTGAAAACCAACGAAAATGAAAAATTTCTTGCACGAGATTTTTACAGTATTCATTTAGTAATATAAAGAGTGCATTCCAACAATCTAACCTCAAAGACGATGATTTTGAAAATTTCCGAATCTTGGCACCAAGCACCAACATAGCCAAGTCTCACCACCAAACTTGGTTAACTTGAAAACAACCAAATTGGAAAATTTCTTGCACGACATTTTTATAGTAGCCATTTTGGAATATAAAGAGTGCATTCCATTCATATAATCTCAAATACCAAGACTTTAAAAAGTTCCCAAATTTTTGCACCAAACAACAACTTAGCCAAGTCTCACCACAAAATTTGGATAGGTGGAAAGCAAAAAAAAAATGAATAATTTCTTACACAAAGATTTTTAGGGTAGACATTTGGTGATATAAAGAGTGCATTCCAACCATTAAATCTCAAAAACCAAGACCTTGAAAATTTCCCAAATCTTGGCACCAACCATGACCTTAGTGAGTCTCACCACCAAACTTTGCTAGCTTGAAAACCAACCAAAATGAAAAATTTTTTGCACGAGATTTTTATAGATGCGATTTGGTGATATAAAGAGTGCATTCCAACAATCAAATCTCAAAAACCAAAACTCTGAAAATTTCACAAATCTTGACACCAAGGACAAACATAGCCAAGTATCACCACCTAACTTAGCGAACTTGTATACCAACGAAAATGAAAAATTTCTTGCTCCAAAATTTTTACAGTAGTCATTTGGTGATATAAAGATTGCATTCGGACCATCTAACCTCAAAAACGAAGACTTTGAAAATTTCCCAAATCTTGGCACCAAGGACCAACATAGCCAAGTCTTACCACCAAATTTGGTTAGATTAAAAACCAACGAAAATAAAAAATTTCTTGGACCCAAATTTTTACAATAGTCATTTTGGGATATAAAGAGTGCATTCCAACGATATATCCTCAAAAACCAAGACTTTGAAAATTTCCCAAATCTTGGCACCAAACACCAACTTAGCCAAGTCTCACCACAAAATTTCGCCTGCTTGAAACCCAACCAAACTTGCACCAAGATTTTTAGGGTAGTCATTTGGTAATATAAAGAGTTCATTCCAACCATTAAATCTCAAAAACCAAGACTTTGAAAATTTCCCAAATCTTGGCACCAACAACCAAACTTGGCTAGCTTGAAAACCAACGAAAATGAAAAATTTCTTGCACGAGATTTTTACAGTAGTCATTTAGCAATATAAAGAGTGCATTCCAACAATCTAACCTTAAAGACGATGATTTTGAAAATTTCCGAATCTTGGCACCAAGCACCAACATAGCCAAGTCTCACCACCAAACTTGGTTAGCTTGAAAACAACCAAATTGGAAAATTTCTTGCACGACATTTTTATAGTAGCCATTTGGGGATATAAAGAGTGCATTCCAATCATATAATCTCAAATACCAAGACTTTAAAAAGTTCCCAAATTTTGGCACCAAACAACAACTTAGCCAAGTCTCACCACAAAATTTGGATAGGTTGAAAGCCAAAAAAAAATGAATAATTTCTTACACAAAGATTTTTAGGGTAGACATTTGGTGATATAAAGAGTGCATTCCAACTATTAAATCTCAAAAACCAAGACTTTGAAAATTTCCCAAATGTTGGCACCAACCACCAACTTAGTGAGTCTCACCACCAAACTTTGCTAGCTTGAAAACCAACCAAAACGAAAAATTTTTTGCACGAGATTTTTATAGTACCGATTTGGTGATATAAAGAGTGCATTCCAACAATCAAATCTCAAAAACCAAAACTCTGAAAATTTCACAAATCTTGACACCAAGGACAAACTTAGCCAAGTATCACCACCTAACTTAGCGAACTTGTATACCAACGAAAATGAAAAATTTCTTGCTCCAAAATTTTTACAGTAGTCATTTGGTGATATAAAGATTGCATTCCAACCTTCTAACCTCAAAAACGAAGACTTTGAAAATTTCCCAAATATTGGCACCACGGACCAACATAGCCAAGTCTCACCACCAAATTTGGTTAGATTAAAAACCAACGAAAATAAAAAATTTCTTGGACCAAAATTTTTACAATAGTCATTTGGGGATATAAAGAGTGCATTCCAACGATATATCCTCAAAAACCAAGACTTTGAAAATTTCCCAAATCTTGGCACCAAACACCAACTTAGCCAAGTCTCACCACAAAATTTCGCTAGCTTGAAACCCAACCAAACTTGCTCCAATATTTTTAGGGTAGTCATTTGGTAATATAAAGAGTGCATTCCAACCATTAAATCTCAAAAACCAAGACTTTGAAAATTTCCCAAATCTAGGCACCAACAACCAAACTTGGCTAGCTTGAAAACCAACGAAAATGAAAAATTTCTTGCACGAGATTTTTACAGTAGTCATTTAGCAATATAAAGAGTGCATTCCAACAATCTAACCTCAAAGACGATGATTTTGAAAATTTTCGAATCTTGGCACCAAGCACCAACATAGCCAAGTCTCACCACCAAACTTGGTTAGCTTGAAAACAACCAAATTGGAAAATTTCTTGCACGACATTTTTATAGTAGCCATTTGGGAATATAAAGAGTGCATTCCATTCATATAATCTCAAATACCAAGACTTTAAAAAGTTCCCAAATTTTGGCACCAAACAACAACTTAGCCAAGTCTCACCACAAAATTTGGGTAGGTTGAAAGCCAAAAAAAAATGAATAATTTCTTACACAAAGATTCTTAGGGTAGACATTTGGTGATATAAAGAGTGCATTCCAACCATTAAATCTCAAAAACCAAGACTTTGAAAATTTCCCAAATGTTGGCACCAACCACCAACTTAGTGAGTCTCACCACCAAGCTTGGCTAGCTTGAAAACCAACCAAAATGAAATTTTTTTTGCACGAGATTTTTATAGTAGCGATTTGGTGATATAAAGAGTACATTCCAACAATCAAATCTCAAAAACCAAAACTCTGAAAATTTCACAAATCTTGACACCAAGGACAAACTTAGCCAAGTATCACCACCTAAGTTAGCGAACTTGTATACCAACGAAAATGAAAAATTTCTTGTTCCAAAATTTTTACAGTAGTCATTTGGTGATATAAAGACTGCATTCCAACCTTCAAACCTCAAAAATGAAGACTTTGAAAATTTGCCAAATGTTGGCACCAAGGACCAACACAGCCAAGTCTCACCACCAAATTTGGTTAGATTAAAAACCAAGAAAAATAAAAAATATCTTGGACCAAAATTTTTACAATAGTCATTTAGGGATATAAAGAGTGCATTCCAACGATATATCCTCAAAAACCAAGACTTTGAAAATTTCCCAAATCTTGGCACCAAACACCAACTTAGCCAAGTCTCACGACAAAATTTGGCTAGCTTGAAACCTAACCAAACTTGCACCAAGATTTTTAGGGTAGTCATTTGGTAATATAAAGAGTGCATTCCAACCATTAAATCTCAAAAACCAAGACTTTGAAAATTTCCCAAATCTTGGCACCAACAACCAAACTTGGCTAGCTTGAAAACCAACGAAAATGAAAAATTTCTTGCACGAGATTTTTACAGTAGTCATTTAGCAATATAAAGAGTGCATTCCAATAATCTAACCTCAAAGACGATGATTTTGAAAATTTCCGAATCTTGGCACCAAGCACCAACATAGCCAAGTCTCACCACCAAACTTGGTTAGCTTGAAAACAACCAAATTGGAAAATTTCTTCCACGACATTTTTATAGTAGCCATTTGGGAATATAAAGAGTGCATTCCATTCATATAATCTCAAATACCAAGACTTTAAAAAGTTCCCAAATTTTGGCACCAAACAACAACTTAGCCAAGTCTCACCACAAAATTTGCGTAGGTTGAAAGCTAAAAAAAAATTAATTATTTCTTACACAAAGATATTTAGGGTAGACATTTGGTGATATAAAGGGTGCATTCCAACCATTAAATCTCAAAAACCAAGACTTTGAAAATTTCCCAAATGTTGGCACCAACCACCAACTTAGTGAGTCTCACCACCAAACTTGGCTAGCTTGAAAACCAACCAAAATGAAAATTTTTTTGCACAAGATTTTTATAGTAGCAATTTGGTGATATAAAGAGTGCATTCCAACAATCAAATCTCAAAAACCAAAACTCTGAAAATATCACAAATCTTGACACCAAGGACAAACTTAGCCCAATATCACCACCTAACTTAGCGAACTTGAATACCAACGAAAATGAAAAATTTCTTGCTCCAAAATTTTTACAGTAGTCATTTGGTGATTAAACACTGCATTCCAACCTTCTAACCTCAAAAACGAAGACTTTGAAAATTTCCCAAATGTTGGCACCAAGGACCAACATAGCCAAGTCTGACCACCAAATTTGGTTAGATTAAAAACCAAGAAAAATAAAAAATTTCTTGGACCAAAATTTTTACAATAGTCATTTAGGGATATAAAGAGTGCATTCCAACGATATATCCTCAAAAACCAAGACTTTGAAAATTTCCCAAATCTTGGCACCAAACACCAACTTAGCCAAGTCTCACCACAAAATTTGGCTAGCTTGAAACCTAACGAAACTTGCACCAAGATTTTTAGGGTAGTCATTTGGTAATATAAAGAGTGCATTCCAACCATTAAATCTCAAAAACCAAGACTTTGAAAATTTCCCAAATCTAGGCACCAACAACCAAACTTGGCTAGCTTGAAAACCAACGAAAATGAAAAATTTCTTGCACGAGATTTTTACAGTAGTCATTTAGCAATATAAAGAGTGCATTCCAATAATCTAACCTCAAAGACGATGATTTTGAAAATTTCCGAATCTTGGCACCAAGCACCAACATAGCCAAGTCTCACCACCAAACTTGGTTAGCGTGAAAACAACCAAATTGGAAAATTTCTTGCACGACATTTTTTATAGTAGCCATTTGGGAATATAAAGAGTGCATTCCATTCATATAATCTCAAATACCAAGACTTTAAAAAGTTCCCAAATTTTGGCACCAAACAACAACTTAGCCAAGTCTCACCACAAAATTTGCGTAGGTTGAAAGCCAAAAAAAAATGAATTATTTCTTACACAAAGATATTTAGGGTAGACATTTGGTGATATAAAGAGTGCATTCCAACCATTAAATCTCAAAAACCAAGACTTTGAAAATTTCCTAAATGTTGCACCAACCACCAACTTAGTGAGTCTCACCACCAAACTTGGCTAGCTTGAAAACCAACCAAAATGAAAATTTTTTTGCACGAGATTTTTATAGTAGTGATTTGGTGATATATAGAGTGCATTCCAACAATCAAATCTCAAAAACAAAAACTCTGAAAATTTCACAAATCTTGACACCAAGGACAAACTTAGCCAAGTATCACCACCTAACTTAGCGAACTTGTATACCAACGAAAATGAAAAATTTCTTGCTCCAAAATTTTTACAGTTGTCATTTGGTGATATAAAGACTGCATTCCAACCTTCTAACCTCAAAAATGAAGACTTTGAAAATTTCCCAAATCTTGGCACCAAGGACCACATAGCAAAGTCTCACCACCAAATTTGGTTAGATTAAAAACCAACGAAAATAAAAAATTTCTTGGCCCAAAATTTTTACAATAGTCATTTGGGGATATAAAGAGTGCATTCCAATGATATATCCTCAAAAACGAAGACTTTGAAAATTTCCCAAATCTTGGCACCAAATACCAACTTAGCCAAGTCTCACCACAAAATTTCGCTAGCTTGAAACCCAACCAAACTTGCACCTAGATTTTTAGGGTAGTCATTTGGTAATATAAAGATTGCATTCCAACCATTAAATCTCAAAAACCAAGACTTTGAAAATTTCCCAAATCTTGGCACCAAATACTATCATAAGGACTTTTCCAAGGCTTGTAATGAGGCTGGGCTATGAAGAAAATTTGGTATTTCTAGATCGCAAAATCCTTGAGTTAAGAGAGGTATTTCATCATTGAAAAGGTTCAAGTTTAAACTCCTTTCTTCCCAACTTCTTCCCTTTTTATCATTTTTGCATTGAGTTCCTTTTTCATGCTTTTAATTTTTCTTTTTCTTTACTCATGCATTTGTCTTTTCAAATTTTTGAACTCAATGCTTTTCTTTTGCCATTTTAAATTTCCCCGTACAACCCCAAACTTGAACCTTTTCAATACTTAAGATTATCCCTAACCCTACTCAAGATAAATAATTTCAATTCAAGGGTCATCCTGTTTAAGGCCAAGGTTCAAAAAGGGTATAAAATTTTAAACTTTTTGGGTAAAATTTTGGCTAGATAAGGGCTTCCAAACTTGACCTTGATCATATAACATAAGCATGAAAATCAATCAATTATCAAGACTAAGGCAATATCATTCATGATTCCCTAAACAATACATATATTAATAAAAACTCTGGAGCTCAAAACCTCACACACATGCTTTCTCACACATCATTCATTTATCCTGCTTAGCATCACAATCACAATCATAAACCACAATACATCTGTTCATATAGTTAGTGAACCATTCACCTGGATATCAACACACATACATTCTTAGTCAACCACATTCAATCATTATCAAATACTTGTCATGCATTTTAATACTACCAGCAGAACCATTGTACAAGCCAAGCATAGACACAAAATAAAAGTTCATCCTATTCTACAAATTTAAAGTGCAAAAGAAAATGTAACCTGGGTTGCCTCCCAATAGCGCTTGTTTAATGTCACGAGCTTGACCCAAACCTCATGGATCCACCAACATCATCACCGCAGAGAATTGCTCCACCTTTCCTCCCAAGTAATGTTTAAGCCTCTGCCCATTTACCACCCAACTTCACTGCTGACCATCATCATTTGGAATTTCTAATTCCACAGCTCCATTTGGGTATACATGCTTTATTACAAACGGTCCCGACCATTTTGATTTTCACTTTCCAAGAAATAACTTCAACCGTGAATTGAACAATAACACCTGCTGCCCTGGATTGAAAACTCTCTTTATCAACTTCTTATCATGATAAAATTTTACTTTCTCTTTATAGGTTCTAGATGAGTCATATGCATGTAACCTCATCTCTTCAAGTTCTAAAAATTGATTTCTTCATTTTCTTTGAACTTCATGAGGATTAAAATTTAAAAATTTGAAAGCCCACAAAGCCTTATGTTCCATCTCTACTGGCAAGTGACATGCTTTCCTATATATCATTTTAAAAGGTGATAATCCCATGGAAGTCTTCATAGCTGTCCTATATGCCCAAAGTGCATCATCCAATTTATGTGACCAATCTTTTCGTGAAAAAGCAACAGTCTTTTCTAATATCCTTTTGATTTCACTATTAGAGACTTCAGCTTGACCGTTTGTTTGTGGATGATAAGGTGCAGCTACCTTATGTTTCACCGCGTAATGTTTAAGCACCTTAGCAAGCTGAACATTACAGAAATGAGACCCCCCATCGCTAATAAGTACTCTAGGAGTTCCAAATTGTGAGAAAATTTGTCTCTCTTGAATGTACAAAAAAGTTTCATCTAAAAAAGTCTCCCAGATTTCTTTCTCCTTGCTTGTTACTTCAGTGTTAACCAACCGGGATAAATGATCTGGAATTAAATTCTCACTTCCCTTTTTATCATGAATCTCTACATCAAACTCTTGTAACAAAAGGACCCACCGAATTGGTCGTGGCTTTGAATCTGGCTTTGTCAATAAGTACTTTATGGCCGCATGATCCGTATAAATTATCACTTTAGATCCAATAAAGTAAGATCTAAATTTTTCCAATGTATAAACTATAGCCAGAAATTCTTCTTCTGTAATGGCATAATTCAGCTGTGCTTCATTTAACACCTTGCTAGCATAATAAATATCATGAAATACCTTTTCTTTTCTTTGGCCCAACACAGCCCCTATAGCATAATCACTGGCATCGCACATAAGCTCAAAATCTTTATTCCAATCTGGAGCTACAATCACTGGAGCGGAAATCAAACTTTTCTTTAAGAAATCAAAAGCTTGCAAACACTCAAGGCTCATCTCAAATGGTCTATCCTTAACAAGCAGATTGCTTCAAGGCTTAGCAATCTTTGAAAAATCTTTAATGAATCTCCGATAGAACCCAACATGACCTAAGAAACTCCGAATTCCCTTCACATTTGATGGTGGTGGAAGTTTTTCAATAATCTCCACTTTGGCCTTATCACCTTCAATTCCTTTGGCTAAAATCTTGTGTCCCAACACAATTCCTTCTGTAACCATAAAAAGACATTTTTCCCAATTCAAAACAAGATTTGTTTGAACACACCTTTAAAGAACTGCATCCAAGTTAATTAAGCATCTTTGAAAAGAGTTTCCAAATACTGAAAAATCATCCATGAAGACTTCTATGCTTTTTTCCATGAATTCTGCAAAGATTGCTTACATACACCTTTGAAATGTAGCAGGTGCATTCCATAATCCAAATGGCTTTTTCCTATAGGCGAATATACCAAAAGGACATGTAAAGGTTATTTTTTCTTGATCTTCAGGATCCACCACAATTTGATTATATCCAGAATAGCCATCAAGGAAACAATAATATGCTTGTCCAGCCAATCTTTCTAACATCTGGTCCATAAAAGGTAAAGGAAAATGATCCTTTCTGGTAGCTTTATTTAACTTTCTGTAATCAATACACATCCGCCATCCAATAATTGTTTGTGTAGGAATTAATTCATTTTTTCCATTTTGAATCACTGTCATTCCTCCTTTCTTTGGCACCACCTGAACCGGACTCACCCATTTACTATCAGAAATTGGGTAAATGATACCTGCTTCTAATAATTTCAACACTTCCTTTCTCACAACTTCCTTCATAAAAGGATTCAATCTTCTTTGTGGTTGTGCCACCGGCTTATAATCATTCTCCATAAGAATCCTATGCATACAATATGTCGGGCTTATACCTTTAAGATCTGTAATTGACCAGCCTATAGCACCGCTATTTGATTTTAGAATTTCCACCAATTCCTCCTCTTCATTAGGAGATAATGAAGTACTAATAGTAACTGGTTTTCCTTCATTATTTTCCAAAAATACATATTTCAAATATGGTGGTAATTCTTTCAATTCAAGCTTGCTTTCTTTCACTTTCTCTTTAAGATCAATTCTTTCAAAACTGGCCTCCTCTGCTGCCTTTGTTGCTTCTAAATCACGGATACACTCTTCAATCATTTTCTCCTCCTCTTCATGTACATCTTCATGGTCATTAATGAGAGTTCTCTCTAATACAGATGCATTTCGTAGTCTCTTATCTTGTAACATACAAAGTTCTTCCATAATGTCTATTTGAACACATGACTTACTATCCTTAGGATATGACATTGCATGGAAAACATCAAAATTTACCTCTTCATCCTGAACTCTAACCTTCAACTTACCGTTTTCTACATCAATTAAAATCTTGGCTGTCTTCATAAAAGGTCTTCCCAGAATCAAAGGTGAATCTCCATTTCCCTCCATCTCCATAACAACAAAATCTACTGGGAATAACAATTTATCCACCTTTACTATCACATCTTCAGCCACTCCATATGGATATTTAAGCGACCTGTCTACCAATTGAAGAGTCATCCTTGTTGGTTTTAGTTCCAATCCTCTGACCTTTTTAAACATGGAAAGAGGCATCAGATTAATGCTAGCTCCCAAATCAATCAAAGCTTTTCCCACTTCTAACTCTCCAATGGTGCATGGAATGGTAAAGCTCCCTGGATCTTGCAATTTAGGAGGTAATTTCTTTTGTATGACTGCAGTACAATCTCCTTTCACTTCAATGGTCTCCTTCTCAGCATACTTCCTTTTTTTCATGAGAAGTTCCTTTAGAAATTTGGCATATGACGGCATTTGCTGAAGTGCCTCAAAAAATGGTATGGTTATTTCCAGCTTCTTAAAAATCTCCTTAAAGCGCTCCAACTGTTTTTCTTGTTCTTTTCATGAGTATGTATTTGGATAAGGCAACGGTTTAACATACTCCTTCTCTTTCTCAACCTCTTTTTCCTTATTATCACCCTCATTTTTTTCTTTCTCTCTTTCTTTTTGATCACTCTTTTTTTTTATGCTTTCTTTTTCAACTCTCCTCTCCTCCAACACTCTCCCACTTCTGGTAATCATCTCACATGTTTCCTTTTTCTCTACTTTATCAACATAAAATACTGTATTATTCATAATTCTCTGAAAAATTTCTTTAGATTCTTCATTTCTTTGTATTGCCGTAAATTGAGGCTGTTCTGAAACTCTTGATGGGGTTATCATCTCTTGTGGTAAAGCAGACAATTTCATAATGATTGTCTCCAACTGTTGAGCAATTATCTTGTTTTGCTCCATCATTACACTATGATCCTGTGATACTGAAGTTTTTTGAACAAAAGCAGTGCTTTCACTCTGTGTTTCTTCATTGTCTGCCATGTTCTCAATCAACTCATAAGCCTCATCTTCAGTTTTTTTCATTATATCCCCTCTAGGTGCAGTATTTAACACCATCTTTGATTGCATGTTTACCCCTCCAAGAAATGAAAGAACTATAGTTGTTTTATCAAATCCATGGACTGGGGTCTTCCTTAATAGGCTTTTAAACCTATCCATGCTTGCCCAAGAGTCTCTTCCATGCCCTGCTTGAATGACAATATTTCCAGCTTTCCTTAAATAACTTTTGACTGTGGAAAATATTTTTTAACAAATCTTGTAGCCACACTGTCCCATGTTGTGAAGGTTCCTTCAGGAAAGGAAGTAAGCCACGCCTTAGCATTGCCCGCCAATGAGAATGGGAACAAGTTAAGCTTTACTCGTTCATCTAATACACCTTCCATCTTATCATTATTGTAGATTTCACTAAACGTTGTCAAATGATCATATGGATTTTCATTTGACAAGCCGTGAAACTGGTTGCCTTGTACAAGATGTATAAGTGCTGGATTCATCACCATGTTGGTCGTTTGATCCAGGAATGGCTATGCTCTTAAAGTGAAAAGGACCAACAACAATAGATTGATCTACCAATGTGCGTCTTGGAGGAGATTGTTCTGCCATCTCCTCTGTTCTTCTATATGGTGAAGGTGACAAAAATATGCTAGGAGAAGGAAATAAATCCCTAGATGAGCGTCTGACTCTCCTCCTTCCCCTTGTCTCACTTAAGCCTTCAAGAAGAGGTTGGGTATTTTTCTTGCTCCTAGTATGTCTAGTCTCCTGTTGCATGTACAAGAAACACAAACCCTAGTAGCACTTTTATACAAAAAAAAAATAAAATATATACAAATATCAACAATCAAGTCAAAATTAATCAATTTACACTACTCGAAAAAGTTAAACCAAGAGTCCCCGGCAACGGCACCAAAAACTTGTTAAACCCCTGGCAAGTGTACCAGATCGTATCAAGTAATAAAAATCGGTAATCCCAATATCGTTCTTCCAGAGGACTCTTAAGGCCTTATCTTTCATGTAAAAAAATTGTTTAAGACTTGAGTAAAAGAAAATACTTTGAATGGTTTGAATGCAAAACAGAAATAAACATGCAGATGCAAGAATTCAATTGACTAAGAGAAACTATGAATGAATGAGTTTGTTGCGGTTTACAATTTCATCTTATCCACCCTCATATATCTACTCTTCTTATTTACTTTGGTGATCTATCACATTTCTATGCAAACTTTCTTGGTCTACCCTTAACCCAATCCCTTGGTGAAAAGAGCCTATTACTAATCACCGGCTTGCTATCCCTAGCCTCCCCTAGTAACTAATAATGCATAATGAGCGGAAGCAAAATATAATTGATCGTCCTACCCCTATCCCTAGGCGGTATTAACATAATCAAGGAATTCTCCCCAGTTCATGACATTACCGTACGTCCCCGTATCAATAAAGACAAACAACATTTACCGAATGAGTTAAACGATAAAAGCATTAAGCAAAGGTAAAGAACCCAACAATTGATAAATCAAGCATTTGCAAGCATATAAAGTAAACAAGAATTTTAATATATGAGAGTTTCAAAAGATTACATTGTTCCCCAACAACAAAGGAAGAATGGAAAATAATGAAAGAATGGAAAAAGCAAACCCTAGAATTAATAAAGTGGAGCCTAAGCATCCAAGAAATCTCCTCCAAAGGTGCAAAGCTACTGTGGACTTTTTTCTCTGCCAAAAGAATTACATTTGGATTCCACTAAAGCTACATATAAGCCAAAAAGATAACACAAAAGATCTCAGAATCCAAAATATAAAAATAGACAACCGGCCAGGCGCCTGAAATGACCGCTGAGCGATTTGCCTCTTGTCGCTCTAGACGCTCAGCGTCGCCGCCTGGGCGCCAGACAACAACTTTTCCTTGCACTAGGACGCTCAGCGGTGGAATTTACCGCTGAGCTATTTACAAACTCTTCTTTTCTTCCTTTTTCTCCTTCAATCTTGAGTCTATGACCTTCCTACTTCATTCCCATCTTCAATTTTCATCAAAATCCCTGGAAAACAAGAATAATATCTATAAAAACAACTTTTGACTTTCATGTGACACAACTTAAGAGTTTTACTCGATTCTAAGTTCAATTTTAGCTACAAAGGGTGTGATTTAATATCAAATTTATGCATGAAAAAAAAGGTTTTGAAACAGTTATCATCTCACCACAAAATTTGGCTAGCTTGAAAGGGAACAAAAATGAATAATTTCTTGCACCAAGATTTTTAGGGTAGTCATTTGGTGATATAAAGAGTGCATTCCAACCATTAAATCTCAAAAACCAAGACTTTGAAAATTTTCCAAATCTTGGCACCAACCACCAACTTATCGAGTCTCATCACCGAACTTGGCTAGCTTTAAAACCACCCAAAATGAAAAATTACTTGCACGGGATTTTGACAGTAGTCATTTGGTGATATAAAGAGTGCATTCCAACAATATAACCTCAAAGACGATGATTTTGAAAATTTCTGAATCTTGGCACCAAGCACCAACATAGCCAAGTTTCACCACCAAACTTGGCTAGCTTGAAAACAACCAAATTGAAAAATTTATTGCACGAGATTTTTATAGTAGCCATTTGGGGTTATAAAGAGTGCTTTCCAATCATATAATCTCAAATACCAAGACTTTAAAAAGTTCCAAAATTTTGGCATCAAACACCAACTTAGCGAAGTCTCACCACAAAATTTGGCTAGCTTAAAAGCCAACAAAAATGAATAATTTCTTAAACCAAGATTTTTAGGGTAGTCATTTGGTGATATAAAGAGTGCATCCCAACAATTCAATCTCAAAAACCAAGACTTTGAAAATTTCCCAAATCTTGGCACCAACCACCACCTTAGTTGAGTCTCACCACCAAACTTGCCTTGCTTGAAAACCAACCAAAATGATATTTTTTTTTGCACGAGATTTTTATAGTAGCGATTTGTTGTTATAAAGACTGCATTCCAACAATCAAATCTCAAAAACCAAAACTATGAAAATTTCACAAATCTTAACACCAAGGACAAACTTAGTCTAGTATCACCACCTAACTTAGCTAGCTTGTAAACCAACGAAAATGAAAAATTTCTTGCTCCAAAATTTTTGCAGTAGTCATTTGGTAATATAAAGAGTGCATTCCAACCAGCTATCCTAAAAAACAAAGACTTTGAAAATTTCCCAAATCTTGGCACCAAGCACCAACACAGCCAAGTCTCACCACCAAACTTGGTTAGATTGAAAACCAACGAAAATAAAAAATTTGTTGCACCAAAATTTTTACAGTAGTCATTTGGGGATATAAAGAGTGTATTCCAACCATATAATCTCAAAAACAAAGGCATTGAAAATTTCCCAAATCCTTGCACCAAACACCAACTTAGCCAAGTCTCACAACAAAATTTGGCTAGCTTGAAACGCAACCAACATGAATAATTTCTGGCACCAAGATTTTTAGCATTGTCATTTAGTGATATAAAGAGTGCATTCCAACAATTAAATTTCAAACTCCAAGACTTTGAAAATTTCCCAAATATTGGCACCAACCACCAACTTAGTCGAGTCTCACCACCAAACATGGCTAGCTTGAAATCCAACTAAAATGAAAATTTTTTTGCACGAGATTTTTATAGTAGCGATTTAGTGATATAAAGAGTGCATTCCAACAATCAAATCTCAAAAATCAAAACTCTGAAAATTTCACAAATCTTGACACCAAGGACAAATTAGCCAAGTATCACCACCTAACTTAGGTAGCTTGTAAACCAACGAAAATGAAAAATTTCTTGATCCAAAATTTTTACAGTAGTCATTTGGTGATATAGAGAGTGCATTCCAACCAGTTAACCTCAAAAACAAAGACTTTGAAAATTTCCCAAATCCTAGAACCCAGCATCAACACAGCCAAGTCTCACCACCAAACTTGTTTAGATTGAAAACCAACGAAAATAAAAAATTTCTTGCACAAAAATTTTTACAGTAGTCATTTGGGGGTATAAAGAGTCCATTCCAACCATATAATCTCAAAAACCAAGACTTTGAAGATTTCCCAAATCTTGGCACCAAACACCAACTTAGCCAAGTCTCGCAACAAAATTTGGCTAGCTTCAAACCCAACCAACATGAATAATTTCTTGCACCAAGATTTTTAGGGTAGTCATTTGGTGATATAATGAGTGCGTTCCAACCATTAAATGTCAAAAACCAAGACTTTGAAAATTTCCCAAATCTTGGCACCAAACACCAACTTAGCCAAGTCTTAACACAAATGAATAATTTCTTACACCAAGATTTTTAGGGTAGTCATTTTGGTTATATAAAGACTGCATTCCAACCATTAAATCTCAAAAACCAAGACATTGAAAATTTCCCAACTCTTGGCCCCAACCACCAACTTTGTCGAGTCACACAACCAAACTTGGCTAGCTTGAAAACCAACCAAAATGAAAAATTTCTTGCACAAGATTTTGACAGTAGTCATTTGGTGATATAAAGAGTGCATTCCAACCATCTAACCTAAAAGAAGATGATTTTGAAAATCTCCGAATCTAGGCACCAAGCACCAACATCGCCAAGTCTCACCACTAGACTTGGCTAGCTTGAAAACAACCAATTTGAAAAATTTCTTGGATTAGATTTTTATAGTAGCCATTTCGGGATATAAAGAGTGCATTCCAATCATATAATCTCAAATACCAAGACTTTAAAAAGTTCCCAAATTTTGGCACCAAACACCAACTTAGCCAAGTCTCACCACTAGATTGAAAGCCAACAAAAATGAATAATTTCTTACACCAAGATTTTTAGGCTAGTCATTTGGTGATATAAAGAGTGCATTCCAACTATTAAATCTCAAAAACCAAGTCTTTGAAAATTTTCCAAATCTTGGCACCAACCACCAACTTAGTCGAGCCTCACCACCAAACTTGGCTATCTTCAAAACCAACAAAAATGAAAACTTTCTTGCACGAGATTTTTATAGTATAGATTTGGTGATATAAAGAGTGCATTCCAACAATCAAATCTAAAAAACCAAAACTCTGAAAATTTCACAAATCTTGACACCAAGGACAAACTTAGCCATGTATCACCACCTCACTTAGCGACCTTGTAAACCGACGAAAATGAAATTTTTTTCCTCCAATATTGTTACAGTAGTAATTTGTTGATATAAAGGCAGCATTCCAACCATCGAACCTCAAAAACGAAGACTTTGAAAATTTCCCAAATCTTGGCACCAAGCACCAACATAGCCAAGTCTCACCACCAAACTTGGTTAGATTGAAAACCAACGAAAATAAAAAATTTCTTGCACCAAAATTTTTACAGTAGTCATTTGGGGATATAAAGAGTGCATCCCAACCATATAATCTTAAAATCCAAGACTTTGAAATTTTCTCAAATCTTGGCCTCAAACACCAACTTAGCCAAGTCTCACCACAAAATTTCGCTATCTTGAAACACAACAAAAATGAATAATTTCTAGCACCAAGATTTTTAGAGTAGCCATTTGGTGATATAAATAGTGCATCCCAACCATTAAATCGCAAAAACCAAGACTTTGAAAATTTCCCAAATCTTGGCACCAACCTCCAACATAGTCAAGTCTCACCACCAAAGTTGGCTAGCTTGAAAACCAACCAAAATGAAATAATATTTGGACGAGATTTTTATAGTAGCGGTTTGGTGATATAAAGAGTGAATTCCAACAATCAAATCTCAAAATCCAAAACTTTGAAAATTTCACAAATCTTGACATCAAGGACAAACTTAGCCAAGTATGACCACCGAACTTAGCTAGCTTCTAAACCCACGAAAATGAAAAATTTCTTGCTCCAAAATTTTTAAAATAGTCATTTGGTGATATAAAGAGTGCATTCCAACCATCTAACCTCAAAAATGAAGACTTTGAAAATTTCCCAAATGTTGGCACCAAGCACCAACATAGCCAAGTCTCACCACCAAACTTGGTTAGATTGAAAACCAACGAAAATAAAAAAATTCTTGCACCAAAATTTTTACAGTAGTTATTTAGTGATATAAAGAGTGCATTCCAAAAATCAAATCTCAAAAACCAAAAGTCTGAAAATTTCACAAATCTTGGCACCAAGGACAAACTTAGCCAAGTATCACCACCTAAATTAGCGAGCTTGTAAACCAACGAAAATGAAAAATTTCTTGCTCCAAAATTTTTAGGGTAGTCATTTGGTGATATAAAGAGTGCATCCCAACCAATAAATCAGAAAAACCAAGACTTTGAAAATTTCCCAAATCTTGGAACCAACCACCAACTTAGTCAAGTCTCACCACCAAAGTTGGCTAGCTTGAAAACCAACCAAAATGAAATAATATTTGGACGAGATTTTTATAGTAGTGGTTTGGTGATATAAAGAGTGAATTCCAACAATTAAATCTCAAAAACAAAAACTCTGAAAATTTCACAAATCTTGACATCAAGGACAAACTTAGCCAAGTATCACCACCTAACTTAGCTAGCTTGAAACACAACCAACATGAATAATTTATTGCACCAAGATTTTTAGGGTAGTCATTTGTGATATAAAGAGTGCATTCCAACCATTAAATGTAAAAAACAAAGACTTTGAAAATTTCCCAAATCTTGGCACCAACCACCAACTTAGTCAAGTCTCACCACCAAACTTGGCTAGCTTGAAAACAACCTGATTGAAAAATTTCTTGCACGAGATTTTTATAGTAGCCATTTGGGGATATAAAGACTGCATTCCAATCATATAATCTCAAATACAAAGACTTTAAAAAGTTCCCAAATTTTGTCACCAAACACCAACTTAGCCATGTCTGACCATAAAATTTGGGTAGCTTGAAAGCCAACAAAAATGAATAATTTTTTACACCAAGATTTTTAGGGTAGTCATTTGGTGATATAAAGAGTGCATTACAACCATTAAATCTCAAAAACCAAGACTTTGAAAATTTCCCAAATCTTGGCACTAACCACCAACTTAGTCGATTCTCACCACCAAACTTCGCTAGCTTCAAAACCAACAAATATGAAAACTATCTTGCACGATATTTTTAAAGTATAGATTTGGTGATATAAAGAGTGCATTCCAACAATCAAATCTCAAAAACTAAAACTCTGAAAATTTTACAAATCATGACACCAAGGACAAACTTAGCCAAGTATCACCACCTAACTTAGCTAGCTTGTAAACCAACGAAAATGAAAAATTTCTTGCTCCAAAATTTTTACAATAGTCATTTGGTGATATAAAGAATGCTTTCCAACCTTCTACCGTCAAAAAGAAGACTTTGAAAATTTCCCAAATCTTGTTACCAAGCACTAAAATAGCCAAGTCTCACAACCAAACTTGGTTACATTGAAAACCAACGAAAATAAAATATTTATTGCACAAAACATTTTACAGTAGTCATTTGGGGATATAAAGAGTGCATTCCAACCATATAATCTCAAAAACCAAGACTTTAAAAATTTCCCAAATCTTGGCACTAAACACCAACTTAGCCCAGTCTCACCACAAAATTTGGCTAGCTTGAAACCCAACCAACATGAATAATTTCTTGCATGAGATTTTTATAGTATAGATTTTGTGATATAAAGAGTGCATTCCAACCATTAAATATAAAAAACAAAGACTTTGAAAATTTCCCAAATCTTGGCACCAACCACCAACTTATTCGAGTCTCACCACCAAACTTGGCTAGCTTGAAAAGCAACCAAAATGAAAAATTTCTTGCACGAGATTTTTATAGTAAAGATTTGGTGATATAAAGAGTGCATTCCAAAAATCAAATCTCAAAAACCAAAACTCTGAAAATTTCACAAATCTTGACACCAAGGACAAGCTTAGCCAAGTATCACCACCTAAATTAGCGAGCTTGTAAACCAACGAAAATCAAAATTTCTTGCTCCAAAATTTTTAGGGTATTCATTTGGTGATATAAAGAGTGAATTCCAACTATATAATCTCAAAAACCATGACTTTGAAAATTTCCCATATCTTGGCACGAAACACCAACTTACCAAGTCTCACCACGAAATTTGGATAGCTTGAAACCCAACCAACACAAATAATTTCTTGCACAAATATTTTTAGGGTAGTCATTTGTGATATAAAGAGTGCATTCCAACCATTAAATCTCAAAGACCAAGACTTTGAAAATTTCCCAAATCTTGGCACCAACCACCACCTTAGTCGAGTCTCACCGCCAAACTTGGCTAGCTTGAAAACAAATAGATTGAAAAATGTCTTGCACGAGATTTTTATAATAGCCATTTGGGGATATAAAGAGTGCATTCCAATCATATAATCTAAAATACAAGGACTTTAAAAAGTTCCCATATTTTGGCACCAAACACCAACTTAGCCAAGTCTGACCATAAAATTTGGGTAGCTTGAAAGCCAACAAAAATGAATAATTTATTACACCAAGATTTTTAGGGTAGTCATTTGGTGATATAAAGAGTGCATTACAACCATTAAATCTCAAAAACCAAGACTTTGAAAATTTCCCAAATCTTGGCACCAACAACCCACTTAGTCGAGTCTCACCCCAAAACATGGCTAGCTTGAAAACCAACCAAAATGAAAACTATCTTGCACGAGATTTTTAAAGTATAGATTTGGAGATATAAAGAGTGCATTCCAACAATCAAATTTCAAAAACTAAAACTCTGAAAATTTCACAAATCTTGACACCAAGGACAAACTTAGCCAAGTATCACCACCTAACTTTGCTAGCTTGTAAACCAACGAAAATGAAAAATTTCTTGATCCAAAATTTTTACAATAGTCATTCGGTGATATAAAGAGTGCATTCCAATCATATAATCTCAAAAACCAAGACTTTGAAAATTTCCAAAATCTTGGCACCAAACACCAACTTACCAAGTCTCACCACAAAATTTGGATAGCTTGAAACCCAACCAACATGAATAATTTCTTGCACAAAGATTTTTAGGCTAGTCATTTGTGATATAAAGAGTGCATTGCAACCATTCAATCTCAAAAACCAAGACTTTGAAAATTTCTCAAATCTTTGCACCAACAACCAACTTAGACGAGTGTCACCGGTAAACTTGGCTAGCTTGAAAACAACCATATTGAAAAATTTCGTGCACGTGATTTTTATTGTAGCCATTTGGGGATATAAAGAGTGCATTCCAATCATATAATCTAAAATACAAAGACTTTAAAAATTTCCCAAATTTTGGCACCAAACATCAACTTAGCCAAGTCTGACCACAAAATTTGGGTAGCTTGAAACCCAACAAAAATGAATAATTTTTTACACCAAGATTTTTAGGGTAGTCATTTGGTGATATAAATAGTTCATTCCAACCATTAAATCTCAAAAACCAAGACTTTGAAAATTTCCCAAATCTTGGCACCAACCACCAACTTAGTCGAGTCTCACCACCAAACTTGGCCAGCTTGAAAACCAACCAAAATGAAAACTATCTTGCACGAGATTTTTAAAGTATAGATTTGGTGATATAAAGAGTGCATTCTAACAATCAAATCTCAAAAACTAAAACTCTGAAAATTTCATAAATCTTGACACCAAGGAAAAACTTAGCCAAGTATCACCACCTAACTTAGCTAGCTTGTAAACCCACGATAATGAAAAATTTCTTGCGCCAAAATTTTTACAATAGTCATTTGGCGATATAAAGAGTTCATTCCAACCATCTAACCTCAAAATCCAAGACTTTGAAAATTTCCCAAATCTTGGCCGCAAGCACAAACATAGCCAATGGAGGGCATTACCGGCGGCCGGAATCCCTCGGAAAACGACATAATCCCTCGGAAATCATGCTTTACCGACGGCCTGGCAACGGTCAAAATACCGTAGGAAAATCCTTTGTCCCTAACCATTACCGAGGGCTTTTGTCCTTCGGTAATTACGGACGGGCAAAGCCCTCGGTAATTACCTAAGGGCAGAAGCCCTCGGAAATTACCGAAGGGCACAAGCCCCCGGTAATTACCAAAGGGCAAAAGCCTTCGGAAATTACCAAAGGGCTGTAGCCCTCGGTAAAGCCTTCGGTTTCATCCACTAAAGTATAGGTGATATTTGTCTTTCTTATCGAACCACACATACCTGCATAAAATGTTCACAACACAGACAAACCTGCATAAAAGTTTCAAACCATAAATAGACCTGCATATTATGCATCCTAAAATCATCCATTCATTGATGACAAAGCCTAATGTACATTATGTTCTAAGAATATCATAATGTAGCAAAATAGTTCATTTCTAAGCAAAGATAGTCACCAAATCATAATGTACTAATAACATCCAAATGTACCAATGATCCTAATGTAGGAAAATCAGTACTATGTTCTAACAACTATGCTGAATAACAAAATCAAGCTAAAATTCTACAAAGTCTTCAGATTGATCTTCATCATCTTGCTCCTCCACAGATGGTTGGAATGGTGTGGGTTGAACTGGTGTGGGCTGGACTGATGAGGGCTGGACTGATGAGGGCTGGAGTTGATCCTGTGCACTTTGAGGCAAGACACTCATGACCATGGCCTTAAAATTTGTAAACTCTGCTTTCAAATCAATCATCTCCTGGTCACGTCGCTGCAGTGCCTGCGTGAGGCGGACAACTACCTCATCAGTAGTACTGGTGGAAGAAGAAGGTTGGTGCTTGAGAGTACCTCCTCTTGATGCTGTATAGTTTGCAGCAAGTTGTCCTGCACCATACACTCGTCCCTTCTTTTTCCCACCAACGATGTCGACCCAGCACTGTGTCCTACAGATGTCGTCTTCTGCATTACTCGTATCATCCGGTGTAGGAGCTGACCCTTGTTCAGATCTAACCTGTGAAAGTCTGGTAGAAAATTCTTCCTGTTCAAACATTAAAAGCAATGTTAGGGAATGATACAATAACATAATGAAAGATTACTAATAGTAGCAATCTTATATATTTGCTTACATGAGTCTTCCGAGATCTTTCATCAACAAATTGAGTAGTGCCCTTCCGAACATGGGTCTGTGCAAAGACCTTATCAACATGGACCGCCCGTCCCAGAGCTTGTGCCTGTAACATAATTTATATTTAGA
>CM050930.1:15628468-15700254 GCA_027742785.1 Vigna reflexopilosa | reverse complement strand
AACCTGCATAAAAGTTTCAAACCATAAATAGACCTGCATATTATGCATCCTAAAATCATCCATTCATTGATGACAAAGCCTAATGTACATTATGTTCTAAGAATATCATAATGTAGCAAAATAGTTCATTTCTAAGCAAAGATAGTCACCAAATCATAATGTACTAATAACATCCAAATGTACCAATGATCCTAATGTAGGAAAATCAGTACTATGTTCTAACAACTATGCTGAATAACAAAATCAAGCTAAAATTCTACAAAGTCTTCAGATTGATCTTCATCATCTTGCTCCTCCACAGATGGTTGGAATGGTGTGGGTTGAACTGGTGTGGGCTGGACTGATGAGGGCTGGACTGATGAGGGCTGGAGTTGATCCTGTGCACTTTGAGGCAAGACACTCATGACCATGGCCTTAAAATTTGTAAACTCTGCTTTCAAATCAATCATCTCCTGGTCACGTCGCTGCAGTGCCTGCGTGAGGCGGACAACTACCTCATCAGTAGTACTGGTGGAAGAAGAAGGTTGGTGCTTGAGAGTACCTCCTCTTGATGCTGTATAGTTTGCAGCAAGTTGTCCTGCACCATACACTCGTCCCTTCTTTTTCCCACCAACGATGTCGACCCAGCACTGTGTCCTACAGATGTCGTCTTCTGCATTACTCGTATCATCCGGTGTAGGAGCTGACCCTTGTTCAGATCTAACCTGTGAAAGTCTGGTAGAAAATTCTTCCTGTTCAAACATTAAAAGCAATGTTAGGGAATGATACAATAACATAATGAAAGATTACTAATAGTAGCAATCTTATATATTTGCTTACATGAGTCTTCCGAGATCTTTCATCAACAAATTGAGTAGTGCCCTTCCGAACATGGGTCTGTGCAAAGACCTTATCAACATGGACCGCCCGTCCCAGAGCTTGTGCCTGTAACATAATTTATATTTAGAAGTGTATATGAAATATAAAATAAATAAGTTATATATGAAAGAAACAGAAAAGTAAAGAAAGTTTACAATATGAATGGCATGCTCATGGACCGTGATCGACCCACCAGTATGCAGGGTGCCACCCTTTTCAGACGCTCTGTTCCTCTAGGCTGTAGCACACTTCTTGCGAAACTCTGTTGAATTCCAATGGGCAAGCAAGGAGTTCCAAATGTTCTCGCCCAACCAGTAAGGGCGCTCCCTTGCAAGTCGGGCATCCCTAAACATGTCTGAGAGTCGATGAAATGCTTTCATGTGGAAATTTCTATGTATTTGTGTTTCATGTTCAGGTTTCCACTGCACCTTCATCTGTACATTCATTGATAAACAAAACAAACATTGATTAATGACTCAATTATATAATAGGAATGACAATTACTTTAAAGTTGTTTACCTTAAAACGCTCCCAGAATGGCTTTCTGTCGCCTTTAGGTATTGCTCCCCAAGTAGGCCATGGACTCATATATTGTTGCTTAATCGATCGTGTGATGGCCTGGGAAGCAACCCTGGATGGAACAAACCTGCATACAAAAAAATAAAAGTAATTTCAAATTATACAAACTTTAAAGAACAAAAAAAGGATTAAAGTCTTACCCTTTGCCATATGGCTCAATCCATGGTTGATCATGGAGGGGCGGATCAACACCATCATCATCACCAACTGAATCTACATCAGCAGATGGTGTGGCAGTCTCAGAAGGTGGTCTAGTAGATGAGGAAGGTATAAAAGTAGGGTCGGGGGGAGGAGTGGGGGTAATAATTACAGGGGGGGAAGAGGGTCTGCTGTAGGGGTAGGAGGAGGGTGTACTGCAGAGGAAGGAGGCGGGTGTACTGTAGAGGAAGGAGGCAGGTGTACTGTAGGGGTAGGAGGAAGGTGAACTGCAGAGGTAGGAGGAAGGTGAACTGCAGAGGTAGGAGGATGGTGTACTGTAGAGGAAGGAGGCGGGTGTACTGTAGGGGTAGGAGGCGGGTGTACTGCAAGGGTATGTAGTGTAGTAGGCACCCTAAGTACATACTTTGGGGCCTATCGTTGCCTTTTTTTAGGCCTTGCTACCCCCTTTCCTTTATCAGGACGGTCTGAACCTTCTCCCGTCATTGTTGCATTGAAATGGTTACAAATAAAGTGAAACAATACAAAAGAATAAGGAAGGATCACTACAGATTAAAGTGAATCTATTGAATTGATAGTTCAATTTGCTACAATAGATGTCCAACATTCAATCATCTTCTTCATCATCATCATCATCATCATCATCATCATCATCATCATCTTCTTCTTCTTCTTCTTCTTCTTCTTCTTCTTGTTCTTCTTCTTCTTCTTCTTCTTCTTCTTCTTCGTCATCATGTTCTTCTTCATCATCATCACGTTCTATTGGTGCTTCTAATTCATCTCCATCACCATCAGGGTCGCGCAATCCAGTTATAAGTTCAACGTCAAAAATTTCTTGTGGTTGTGACATTTGATCAAGTTGGTAGGCAACATCTTCCTCAACCTCATTTGAGTCAATGCGACCTCTAGGCTTAGTTTGTATTGCCACAGCCCAACCACGCTTGTCAATATTGCGGAATGGTGGATATGGCACATAATAAACCTGTCTGACATTAGTCGGTAGAATGAAAGGATCAAACGGTCCATATCTATTTCTCAAGTTGAGTTCGACAATGTTAAACCTAGGATCCACTCTAGTACCAGCTCTAGAAGGATCAAACCATTCACAATAAAAAAGTACTACTCTGTTTGGAGAAGTATTGCTGTTGTACTCTAGCTCATATATTTTATGAATGATTCCGTAGAAATCATCATAAGAACCCTCTATAAGGCCCTTGACGTATACACCACAATTTGTTGTTTTCTTTCCTTTAGACCATTCATGTGTATGGAATTTGTAACCATTGATGAAGTAAGTGTGCCATACTTTCACACATCTCATTGGCCAATTGGATAGATGTCTTAACTCTTGAACTGTGGGAGTTAACGCCTGATTAAAAACCTACAAAGATACCAAAAAATATTTCAAGCAAGATTCAAATTAGCTTGCTCAAAACATAGGAAAAAGTACGGACCTGATTTCTAAACCATTTGGGAAACTCTGAGTGTATTCTAGCAGAAGCATTTCCTTCTGCGACTTGCTCAGCCACAAGAAATGAGCTGGTACAAATGAAATGAATTAGTGTATAAGAATTTAACCATTGCAAAGGTAAGAGTTGGATGATGACATACTCAAGGTACGACTTAACTTCACTGCAATTGATTACAACATGGACATGAGCAGAGTTGAATTCAGCATCAATTAACCAATGAGTGCATTCTTTTCCCGCATGACGACCTGATTGTCGAAAAACTGATATTGCACCTTGACGTGGTTCACCTTGCCATTGCATTTCGTTTCTGACATTAGTGGGGACAACATGAAGTTTTTGAAATAATGTGAACAAAAATACGTTGTCTCTCTATGCAAGTAAGCTGCACAAATTGAGCCTTCTACTCTAGCTTTATTTTTAACTGAACGTTTGGATTCTCCCATAAACCTTTCAAAGGGATACATCCACCTGTATTGCACAGGTCCCCCAAGCCAAGCTTCATATGCAAGATGGATTGGAAGATGCTCCATTGAATCAAAGCATGCAGGAGGGAATATTCTTTCTAATTTGCAGAGAATAATTGGGATATTTTCATCCATCTTTCTTAGGCAATTTTCCTCTAGTGTTGTGCAACACAAATTTTTAAACAAGTTACTGATTTCTATCAGTGGATGTAACACGTGTTGTGGCAAACAACTAAACGCAAGAGGGATGAAAGTCTCCATGAACACATGACAGTCATGACTCTTCAACCCTTGAATAGTACCGTTTTGAACATTGACACATCTGGACAAGTTAGAAGAATATCCATCTGGCATTCTGAGCTCTTTGATCCATCCACACACTATTCTTGCCTCATCTTTTGAGATGGTATAGTTTGCTTTTGGTTTGAAGAATCGACCGTTAGCTTGCTCCTTCAACTCTAAGTCTTTTCGTGCACATATCAGAGGTAAATCTTTTCTTGCTTTGTCATTATCTTTTGTCTTACCAATAACATTCATAACTGTGTTCAAGACGTTGTCAAAGAAACTTTTTTCAATGTGCATGACATCTAGGTTATGTCTTAGCAAGTTGTCTTTCCAATAGGGAAGATCCCAAAATATGCTTCTTTTAGTCCAATTATGCCATTCTCCAAACCCATCTATCCTAGTCTGTCCAGATTCAGTGACTTTTGGATAGTCTTTAACTCTTCTCCAAACGTGTGATCCGGTCAACTTCGGCGGGGGCATATCCGTTTCAACTTGCCCTTTGCGAAATGCCTTTTTGTTTCTTCTAAAGGGGTGATCAATAGGCAAGAACCTTCGATGACAGTCAAACCAACTACTTTTTCGACCATAACTCAATTGGAATGACTTCGTATGTTCCATGCAATGTGGACAAGCTAATCGACCATGCATGCTCCAACCAGATAACATGCCATAGGCTGGAAAGTCATTAATAGTCCACATCAAAGCTGCCCTCATAAGGAAATTTTTCTTCCTTGAAACATCATACGTCCAAACTCCATTCCATAGCTTCTTCAAATCATCAATCAAAGGCTCCAAATAAACATCAATCTCTGATTTGGGATTAGATGGACCTGGTATTATACACGTTAAAAACATGTAAGGCCTTGCCATACACATCTCAGGAGGTAGATTGTATGGGGTAACTATCACCGGCCAGCATGAATATGGTGATTTGTCGCCTGAATGTATGGGGTAAATCCATCAGAGCATAGACCAAGTCTCATATTACGGGGTTCCCTAGCAAAGGATGGATGTTTACGATTGAAATGCTTCCAAGCTTCACCATCAGAAGGATGACGTAAAACTCCTTCAGTTTTGTTACCATCATGCCATGTCATGTGTTGTGATGTTTGCATTGAAGTAAACATTCTTTGTAATCTTGGAATAATGGACAAGTAGAACATTAACTTTAAGGGAATTGGTTTTTTTTGCCTCCGTCCTGCATGCATTGTATGATATCGAGGAGAGCCACAAAACTTGCATTCAACCAACAATGCATCATTTTTGCCACTGTCATTGTCATAGAATAACATACATCCATTAACATAACAATCAATCTTCTTGGCTTCCAATCCCAACATTGAAACACATCTTTTGGCTTGATAACAATTCTTCGGAATAGAATTGTTTGGTGGTGTCAAATCTAAAATCAATTTTGTATAGTGATCCATTGCTTGATTGGAAACGTTCCAATTAGATTTACCAGCCAAGAGTCTAATGGACACTGATAATTTTGACTGAGATGAACCTTCAAATACAGGTAGATTTGCCTCTGTCAGTAATTTGTAAAACCTCTGAGTGGTTTCATTTGGAGACTCTTCATCATGACTATCGTTTGCTTCTTGTTCGTCATGTCGACAAAGAGCATTGTCGACCATCTCTTGCATATAGGCAAATTGATCTATCTCAGATGTATGTACAACAGTATTCGAACCTGATGCAAGCCGATTTTGGTCTGCATTAGAGGTCGAAGGAATCTTTTCACCATGAAATGTCCAAACCGTGTAATTAGGCATGAACCCTTTTTGGTATAGGTGAACTTTAAGTTCTTCATCTTTCAAAATCCTTGTACATTCGCACTTGATGCATGGGCATCGAATCCCTCCATCAAGAGCATAGTATTGAGATCATCGAGTCGTCTGGACAAACTCTTCAACTCCGATGATAAAAGATTCCTTCAAACCTCTCCTTCCGCTATAACAACGGTCGTACATCCATGCATGATGGTTGAGAAAATGGGCCATGTTCTGTGACAAGCCAAACAAAGGTAAACTTAGCCAAATCACCAACACTCCATGTAACGTAAGTAATAAACCTATTACTACTTAAGTCCAACATGGAAGGCAATTTCAACACTACTGTCTAGGCATACAATAAGGTCATGCAAAGAAAAGTCCTTAGTATTGAAATGTCGTAGACATCCTAAGGGGTTGTGTATTAAATTTGGGGGAGAGAACTTATTATTACTGAAGTTCTCTTTTGTAGAGTACTTCCACATATTTTGTAGGTTCTAAGTGTTTAAGGTACTTTAAACTTGTTAGGATAACATCAATATACATTCTTAGGTTTAATTAGGTTAATTTAGATTTTGTCACCTATTTAGTACACTTTTTAGGTTTTAAGTAGTGTAATATTAGGTCCTTAATAGTCAAATCTTTAATTTCTTTGTATTTTGAAATTGTGCCCTTATTTTTATCTTTCTTTTATGTTTTAAAACTTATGTACATAGTTTTTTTACTATTTTGGTTAATACTTATAGTACTTCCACATATTTTGTAGGTTCTAAGTGTTTAAGGTACTTTAAACTTGTTAGGATAACATCAGTATACATTCTTAGGTTTAATTAGGTTAATTTAGATTTTGTCACCTATTTAGTACACTTTTTAGGTTTTAAGTAGTGTAATATTAGGTCCTTAATAGTCAAATCTTTAATTTCTTTGTATTTTGAAATTGTGCCCTTATTTTTATCTTTCTTTTATGTTTTAAAACTTGTGTACATAGTTTTTTTACTATTTTGGTTAATACTTATAGACACCATGCATTATGACCATTTTTAGCCTATTCTAGCAACTAGTTTTAGGTTCTAGGGTCATATTTTGAGTTATAGATTGTTTTTGATGTGTGAGTTTCTAATTAGCTAGGTTTTACCCTTTTAAACTTGTTAGGACAGTTTCTTAGAAGTTTCTTAGGCTAGTTTAGTGCAGTTTGCAAATCTTAACCATTCTAGTGCTTTTTTAGTTGTCATTTTGAGGTTTTAGTAGTGATTTACTCAAACAAGTTTAATTATCATAATTAACCACTTCAGCAACTTTGTATGATGAATTGAAACATGTCCAAAGTGAAATTTAACTCAATTTTAAACTTGGTGCAATTTTTTATGATTTACTCTTACTAGTTTTAGTGTTCTAATTTTTAGGTCCATAGGCAGATTTTGTTTTCTTTGTCATTTGTAGTAGTTAGTTAAGTTTTCATTACTATTTTAGAATTCAGAACTTATCTAGATAGTTACATTCCAGTTTAGGTGAATTGTTATTCAATAAGTATTTAAAACAGTTTTCATTGTTAGCACTTCTAAGTTGTCATATTTTGAGTTTTAGGTAATTTTGGTAGTGTCAGTTTTTTATTAGCTAGCTGTTACTATTCTCAACTTGTTAGAACAGTGTCTTTGTAGTTTCTTAGGCTACTTTAGTATTATGTGTTTTTTGTCAAAAAAAAACACTTATTTTAAATGTCCTTGGATTTTGGACAGAGAGGGACAGAGGGAGAGAGTGAGATCAAGTTTGGAGCATTGTGATTGTGTCTATTACAGAGGGATTGGAACTAAGCAACCCAAGAGAGTAACCCAGATGCAGAAATTAAAAAACATTTTCATACAAATAAACAAACAAAGTTCATGCAAAAAAATGAACCTAAGGCAGCAATAACAAGACTTTGAAAAATACAATTAAATATCATTAACTACATACCTTTTTCAGATGCTCAACTTCTCCTAAATTGCAACCCCTCCTAAATTTGGCACCAACTTTTAACAATTAAACACTGGGTCTTCCTCCAAAAACCTACATTTGCAACATATAATAATTCAGTTTATTAATTGTGTTTAAACTTTGAAATGAGTTATAAACAGGTTACAATTCAAAATCACCACTCTAGTTCCATTTTAACTCAAAAAGTGATGGTTTAAAGACCAAATCTGCATATAAGCTAAAATATGACCAAATGAACAGTGATATATACTTTAGTACACCAATTTAAGCTTGTTCAACCTTTCAAATAGCATAAAAACATCAAAATTCGAACATCACCCTTGCTAGAGCCAATTTATGCAGCAAATTACATCATTATACCACTAAAATCTCTTTTCCAGAGAACCATCAATTAATCTCTGCCAAAGCAATGAAACCAAAGCAATGTTACTGCAATTTATCACTGAATCATGTCATTGACATGCTAGATATACCCTGGTGATGAATTAGTCCACACTAACTCATTGTTCAAATTTCATTTCTGTTGTGTAGTTGTTTAATTTGCTACATTATTAGCTATTATAAGGTCAAATTTCGGAATCTGGTATTTCTATGCCAAATAATAGGTCAAAAAACATTGTTTTGATGATTTAAAGTTGTTGTAAAATTCTAATTGGACTTATAACCACTGTTGTGCAATTCCACTACTCAAAACCTCAATTTAGAGTTCATTTGTTGTTCTTGTAAGACAAAGGAAACTCGGACAAAGCCAACAGTGGCATCTGAGACTTTCATAGCCGCCCCATCATTGATACATCACTGCCTCATTTCACAGGTTATGTTATCCTATTCTCAACTACCCATTATTAAATGCTCTTAGATCTCTCTTACAGACACTACTTTCTAATTGGTCATAGACTAAATCTTTGTCTACAATTTAGTTGCTCATTGGTTTATGCAGACTAAATCTCTATTCCAAAACTGTGCAAGCTGCAAATTTTAGAAACTGCCTCATTTCTCATCACTGTGCAAGATGCATTCTGTCAAAGTTGTTTGATTTTGATACAATGGAACCAAAATTGCACAGCTAACAGATTATGGCCAACTCAAATTATAGTTCCGATTATTAAACTCATCAGAAATAACAGGGTAATCAATTAACCTCAACAGCAATGCTTGAAGATCCCACACTCTACAGACCACCAGCCCTACCTCGTCCGAAGCCAATCTCCACGACCCACCAATAGCTAAATGTTTGACGATGCCACACTCTGCAGCACCCCTACGTCGTCCCGAAGTCAACCTCCACGACCCACCACCACTGGCGCAAACGTCAGCTACCATAACCCACCACCCTGTCGCAAACGTCACGAAGCCGACCCACCCAAACTGCAAACCACCAGCCACCACTGAACAAACCTCACCGTCAGAACCGTACGAGAAGAGCTTATGGCAAGCAAATTGGACCTCTCTCAACGCAATAACTTCTTATTGCAACTGCGAGAGAGACGAGGGCAAAGGGGTACGAGATTTCTCAGATTGGAGGAAGGAAATACCCCTCGGTATTTAGCGCATTTACGTGACCAAATCGTTACCGAAGGACTATAGGCCCTCGGTAAATACCCCTCGGTATTTAGCGCATTTACGATAGTGATTCTGACCACCAAATTTGGTTAGATTGAAAACCAACGAAAATAAAAAATTTCTTCCACCAAAATTTTTACAGTAGTCATTTGGAGATATAAAGAGTGCATTCCAACCATATAATCTCAAAAACCAAGACTTTCAAAATTTCCCAAATTTAGGCACCAAACACAAACTTAGCCAAGTCTCACCACAAAATTTGGCTAGCTTGAAACCCAACAAACATGAATAATTTCTTGCACCAAGATTTTTAGGGTAGTCATTTGGTGATATAAAGAGTGCATTCCAACCATTAAATCTCAAAAACCAAGACTTTGAGAATTTCCCAAATCTTGGTACCAGCCACCAACTTAGTCGACTCTCACCACGAAACTTGGCTAGCTTGAAAATAAACCAAAATGAAAAATTTCTTGCACGAGATTTGTATAGTATAGATTTTGTGATATAAAGAGTGCATTCCAACAATCAAATCTCAAAAACCAAAACTCTAAAAATTTCTTAAATCTTGACACCAAGGACAAACTTAGCCAACTATCACCACATAACTTAGCTAGCTTGTAAACCAACGAAAATGAAAAATTTCTTGCTCCAAAATTTTTACAATAGTCATTTGGCGATGTAAAGAGTTCATTCCAACCATCTAACCTCAAAATCGAAGACTTTGAAAATTTCTCAAATCTTGGCAGCAAGCAGAAACATAGCCAATTCTGACCACCAAACTTGGTTAGATTGAAAACCAACGAAAATAAAAAATTTCTTCCACCAAAATTTTTACAGTAGTCATTTGGGGATATAAAGAGTGCATTCCAACCACATAATCTCAAAAACCAAGACTTTCAAAATTTCCCAAATTTTGGCACCAAACACCAACTTAGCCAAGTCTCACCACAAAATTTGGCTAGCTTGAAACCCAACCAAACATGAATAAATTCTTGCACAAAGATTTTTAGGGTAGTCATTTGTGATATAAAGAGTGCATTCCAACCATTAAATCTCAAAAACCAAGACTTTTAAAATTTCCCAAATCTTGGCACCAAACACCAACTTACGAGGTCTCACCACAAAATTTGGATAGCTTGAAACCCAACCAACATGAATAAATTCTTGTACAAAGATTTTTAGGCTAGTTATTTGGTGATATAAAGAGTGCATTCCAACCATTAAATCTCAAAAACCAAGATTTTGAGAATTTCCCAAATCTTGGCACCAGCCACCAACTTAGTCGACTCTCACTACGAAACTTGGCTAGCTTGAAAATAAACCAAAATGAAAAATTTCTTGCACGAGATTTTTATAGTATAGATTTGGTGATATAAAGAGTGAATTCCAACAATCAAATCTCAAAAAGCAAAACTCTTAAAATTTCACAAATCTTGAAACCAAGGACGAAGACTTTGAAAATTTCCCAAATCTTGGCACCAAGCACCAACATAGCCACGTCTCACCACCAAACTTGGTTAGCTTGAAAACCAACAAAAATAAAAGATTTCTTGCACCAAAATTTTTACAGTAGTCATTTGCGGATATAAAGTGTGCATTCCAACCACATATTCTCAAAAACCAAGACTTTGAAAACTTCCCAAATCTTGGCACCAACCACCAACTTAGTCAAGTCTCACCACAAAACTTGGCTAGCTTGAAAACCAACGAAAATGAAAACTATCTTGCACGAGATTTTTAAAGTATAGATTTGGTGATATAAAGAGTGCATTCCAACAATCAAATCTCAAAAACTAAAACTCTGAAAATTTCACAAATCTTGACACCAAGGACAAACTTAGCCAAGTATCACCACCAAACTTAGCTAGCTTGTAAACCAACGAAAATGAAAAATTTCTTGATTTAAAATTTTTACAATAGTCATTTGGTGATATAAAGAATGCATTCCAACCATATAATCTCAAAAACCAAGACTTTGAAAATTTCCCAAATCTTGGCACCAAACACCAACTTACGAGGTCACTTGGCTAGCTTGAAAACAACCAGATTCAATAATTTCTTGCACCAAAATTTTTACAGTAGGCTTTTGGGGATATAAACAGTGCATTCCAATCATATAATGTAAAATAACAAGACTTTAAAAATTCCCAAATTTTGGCACCAAACACCAACTTAGCCAAGTCTCAAAAACCAAAACTCTGAAAATTTCACAAATCTTGACACCAGGACAAACTTAGCCAAGTATCACCACCTAACTTAGCTAGCTTGTAAAGCAACGAAAATGAAAAATTTCTTGCTCCAAAATTTTTACAATAGTCATTTGGTGATATAAAGAGTGCATTCCAACCATCTAACCTCAAAAACGAAGAATTTGAAAATTTCCCAAATCTTGGCACCAAGCACCAACATAGCCAAGTCTCACCACCAAACTTGGTTAGATTGAAAACCAACGAAAATAAAAAATTTCCTGCACTAAAATTTTTACAGTAGTCATTTGGGGATATAAAGAGTGCATTCCAACCATATAATCTCAAAACCCAAGACTTTGAAAATTTCCCAAATCTTGGCACCAAACACAAACTTAGCCAAGTCTCACCACAAAATTTGGCTAGCTTGAAACCCAACCAAAATGAATAATTTCTTGCACCAATATTTTTAGGGTAGTCATTTGGTGATATAAAGAGTGCATTCCAACCATTAAATCTAAAAAACCAAGACTTTGAAAATTTCCCAAATGTTGGCACCAAACACCATTTTAGTCGAGTCTCACTACCAAACTTGGCTAGCTTTAGAACCAGCAAAAATGAAAAATTTCTTTCACAAGATTTTGAAAGTAGTCATTTGGTGATATAAAGAGTGCATTCCAACAATCTATGCTTAAAGACGATGATTTTGAAAATTTCTGAATCTTGGCACCAAGCACAAACATAGCCAAGTCTCAAGACCAAACTTGGCTACGTTGTTAAGAACCAAATTTAAAAATTTCTTGCATGAGATTTTTATAGTAGCCATTTGGGGATATAAAGAGTGCATTCCAATCATATAATCTAAAAAACCAAGACTTTTAAAATTTCCCAAATCTTGGCACCAAACACCAATTAGCCAAGTCTCACACAAAATTTTGGGTAACTTGCAAGGCAACAAAAATGATTAATTTCTTACACCAATATTTTTAGGGTAGTTATTTGGTGATATAAAGAGTGCATCCCAACCATTAAATCTCAAAAACAAAGACTTTGAAAATTTCCCAAATCTTGGCACCAACCACCAACTTAGTCGACTCTCACCACCAAACTTGGCTAGCTTGAAAACCAACCAAAATGAAAAATTTTTTGCCCGAGATTTTTATAGGAGCAATTTTGTGATATAAAGACTGCATTCCAAAAATCAAATCCCAATAACCAACACTCTGAAAATTTCACAAATCTTGACACCAAGGACAAACTTAGCAGGGTATCACCACCTAACTTAGCTAGCTTGTAAACCAACCAAAATGAAATATTTCTTGCTCCAAAATTTTTACAATAGTCATTTGGTGATATAAAGAGTGCATTCCAACCATCTAACCTCAAAAACGAAGACTTTGAAAATTTCCCAAATCTTGGCACCAAGCACCAACATAGCCAAGTCTCACCACCAAACTTGGTTAGATTGAAACCCAACGAAAATAAAAAATTTCTTGCACCAAATTTTTACAATAGTCATTTGGGGATATAAAGAGTTCATTCCAACCATATAATCTCAAAAACCAAGGCTTTGAAAATTTCCCAAATCTTGACACCAAACACAAACTTAGCGAAGTCTCACCACAAAATTTGGCTAGCTTGAAACGCAACCAAAATGAATAATTTCTTGCACCAAGATTTTTAGGGTAGTCATTTGGTGATATAAAGAGTGCATTCAAACCATTAAATATGAAAAACCAAGACTTTGAAAATTTCCCAAATCTTGGCACCAAACACCATTTTAGTCGAGTCTCACTACCAAACTTGGCTAGCTTGAGAATCAACCAAAATGAAAAATTTCTTGCACGAGATTTTGAAAGTAGTCATTTGGTGATATAAAGAGTGCATTCCAACAATCTAAGCTCAAAGACGATGATTTTGAAAATTTCTGAATCTTGGCACCAAGCACAAACATAGCCAAGTCTCAACACCAAACTTGGCTACGTTGTTAAGAACCAAATTGAAAAATTTCTTGCATGAGATTTTTATAGTAGCCATTTGGGGATATAAAGAGTGCATTCCAATCATATAATCTCAAAAACCAAGACTTTTAAAATTTCCCAAATCTTGGCCCCAAACACCAATTAGCCAAGTCTCACACAAAATTTTGGGTAGCTTGCAAGGCCACAAAAATGATTAATTTCTTACACCAATATTTTTAGGGTAGTTATTTGGTGATATAAAGAGTGCATCCCAACCATTAAATCTCAAAAACCAAGACTTTGAAAATTTCCAAAATCTTGGCACCAACCACCAACTTAGTCGACTCTCACCACCAAACTTGGCTAGCTTGAAAACCAACCAAAATGAAAAATTTTTTGCCCGAGATTTTTATAGGAGCAATTTTGTGATATAAAGACTGCATTCCAAAAATCAAATCCCAATAACCAAAACTCTGAAAATTTCACAAATCTTGACACCAAGGACAAACTTAGCAGGGTATCACCACCTAACTTAGCTAGCTTGTAAACCAACCAAAATGAAATATTTCTTGCTCCAAAATTTTTACAATAGTCATTTGGTGATATAAAGAGTGCATTCCAACAATCTAAGCTCAAAGACGATGATTTTGAAAATTTCTGAATCTTGGCACCAAGCACAAACATAGCCAAGTCTCAAGACCAAACTTGGCTACGTTGTTAAGAACCAAATTGAAAAATTTCTTGCATGAGATTTTTATAGTAGCCATTTGGGGATATAAAGAGTGCATTCCAATCATATAATCTCAAAACCAAGACTTTTAAAATTTCCCAAATCTTGGCACCAAACACCAACATAGCCATGTCTCACCCCCAAACTTGGCTAGCTTGAAACCCAACCAAAATGAATAATTTCTTGCACCAATATTTTTAGGGTAGTCATTTGGTGATATAAAGAGTGCATTTCAACCATTAAATCGCAAAAACCAAGACTTTGAAAATTTCCTAAATCTTGGCACCAACCACCAACTTAGTCGAGTTTCACCACCAAACTTGGCTAGTTTGAAAACCAACAAAAATGAAAAATTTCTTGCATGAGATTTTTATAGTATAGATTTGGTGATATAAAGAGTGAATTCCAACAATCACATCTTAAAAACCAAAACTCTGAAAATTTCAAAAATCTTGACACTAAGGACAAATTTAGCCAAGTATCACCACCTAACTTAGCAAGCTTGTAAACCTACGAAAATGATAAATATCTTGCTCCCAAATTTTTAAAATAGTCATTTGGGGTTATAAAATGAAAAATAAGACTTTGAAAATTTCCCAAATCTTGGCACCAACCACCAACTTAGTGGATTCTCACCACCAAACATGGCTAGCTTGAAAACCAACCAAAATGAAAAATTTTTTGTCTGAGATTTTTATAGTAGTCATTTGGTAATATAAAGAGTGCATGCCAACAATCTAACCCCAAAAACGATGAGTTTGAAAATTTCCGAATCTTGGCACCAAACACTAACATAGCCATGTCTCACCCCCAAACTTGGCTAGCTTGAAATCAACCAAATTGAAAAATTTATTGCCTGAGAATTTTATAGTAGCCATTTGGGGATATAAAGAGTGCTTTCCAATCATATGATCTCAAATACCAAGACTTTAAAAAGTTCCCAAATTTTGGCACTAAACACCAACTTAGCCAAGTCTCACCACAAAATTTGCCTAGCGTGAAACCCAACCAAAATGAATAATTTCTTGCACCAAGATTTTTAGGGTAGTCATTTCGTTATATAAAGAGTGCAATCAAACCATTAAATCTCAATAACCAAGACTTTGAAAATTTCCCAAATCTTGGCTCCAACCACCAACTTAGTCTAGTCGCGCCACTAAACTTGGCTACTTTGAAAACCAACCAAAATGAAAAATTTCTTGCATGAGATTTTGACAGTAGTCATTTGGTGATATAAAGAGTGTATTCCAACCATTAAATCTCAAAAACCAAGACTTTGAAAATTTCCTAAATCTTGGCACCAACTACCAACTTAGTCGAGTCTCACTACCAAACTTGGCTAGCTTGAAAACCAACCAAAATGAAAAATTTCTTGCACGAGATTTTTATAGTATAGATTTGGTGATATAAAGAGTGCATTCCAACAATCAAATCTCAAAAACCAAGACTCTGAAAATTTCACAAATCTTGACACCAAGGGCAAACTTAGCCAAGTATCACCACCTAGCTTAGCTAGCTTGTAAACCAACGAAAAAGAAAAATTTCTTGCTCCAAAATTTCTACAATAGTCATTTGGTGATATAAAGAGTACATTCCAACAATCTAACCTCTAAAACGAAGACTTTGAAAATTTCCCAAATCTTGGCACCAAGCTCTAACATAGCCAAGTCTCACCACCAAACTTGGTTAGATTGAAAACCAACGAAAATAAAAATTTCTTGCACCAAAATTTTTAAAGTAGTCATTTGGTTATATAAAGACTGCATTCCAACCATCTAACCTAAAAAACGAAGACAGTGAAAATTTCCCAAATCTTGGCCCCAAGCACCAACATAGCCAAGTCTCACCACCAAACTTGATTAGATTGAAAACGAACGAAATTAAAAAATTTCTTGCACGAAAATTTTTATAGTAGTCATTTGGGGATATAAAGAGTGCATTCCAACCATATAATCTCAAAAACCAAGACTTTGAATATTTTCCAAATCTTGGCACCAAACACCAACTTAGCCAAGTCTCACCACAAAATTTGGAAGTTCAGAAAGGACCTTTGTTAGCTTATCCAATTTTTTAGGAAGGAGATGATTCTGAGCAGCCATAGCATCATCAGCAGGAAGATGCAATAGTCCTTCTTTTTGTACACCCCTTTCACTTTGCGTTACTTCATTCATAGCCATGTCTTCAATTAGTGCATAGGCCTTATCTTCAATCTTTCTGTTTATGCTGCCTCCAGGTGAAGCATCTAGCATCATTTTCGACTGAGTGTTTAGGCCTCCAAGGAAAGCCAGTATATATGAGATCTTGTCAAACCCATGGACTGGGGTCTTCCTCAACAGGCCTTTAAATTTGTCCCAAGCCTGTCCAAGAGTTTCTTCCATTCCTTGCTTAAATGAAGAAATTTCCAGCTTCCCTTAATTGATCTTTGTCTGTGGAAAGAATTTAGTGACAAATTATTTTGCCACCGCCTCCCAATTTCTGAAAGTACCTTTTGGGAATGAATGCAACCAATCTTTAGCGTTTCCTCCAAGAGAGAAAGGAAACAAGTTGAGTCTGACCCTGTCATCCGAAACTCCGTTCATCTTGACGGTATTGCAAATTTCACCAAAAATAGTCAAAGGATTATAAGGATTCTCATTTGACAATCCGTGAAATTGGTTGCTCTGTACTAGCTGGATGAATGCAGGGTTCATCACCATGTTTGTTGCATTATTTGTTGGTATGACTATACTGTTGAAATGCAAAGGACCTACTGTGTTTGATGCGTCAAAAGAATACATCTAAACTCGCACTAGGGCTATTTATAGCTGAGGGCGTCACACTTTGACCGCTCGGCGGTCTGCCTCGTACCGCAAAACCGCCTGGCTGCACATCCTGGGCGCCAGACAGTGGCTTCTCCCCGCATTTGGCCGCCCATCGTTGGATTTTGGCGCTGGGCGGTTCCTAGACTCTTCCTTTCTTCATGTTTCTTCTTCTTTCTTGAGTCTAAGACCTTCCATCTTCAATCCCATTCTTCATTTTCATCAAAAACGCTGCAAAACAATGCAAAACAAGCATAATATCTCTAAAAACAGCTTCTGACTCTCAACTGACTCAACTTACGTTTTTTGCTTGATTCTAAGCTCATTCTAAGCCTTAAAGGGTGTATTTTGATCTCAAATGAAGCATGAAAATAACTGTTTTTCAACAGTTATCACTTGTCAACAATTAATTGGAATGGATCAGCCGAGTAAGTTTCATAGATATTATATGAAGCAAAATCAGTTCTGCACCCATGAGTTGTAGCGTAGTTTTCAAAGTGGTGCAATTAGTCTTCTTCATCCTTAAAGCATCATCCCTTCTTTGTCCAGACAAGTCCCAATGATACAAGCGTGTTGAGATTTATAACATTTGGATAAGTGCAGAAGTGTTTTCTTTCTCCACACGTATTCACTACTTTGAGAACAAGTATATTACTAATCAAGATTCCATAAGGCAGATATCGAGCATTAATATGGGCAACTTTAGTTATGTGACACTTTAATACATCCACCCAGTTGGTGGGTATGTTGTTCTTGATAGCATGCAAAAGACATACGTCTTCTGTAGTCATCTCGTCTTGCATTAAACTTCCTGGAAGAATTACCCGTGCCAGTATGTGTGCAAGAATCATCTCTTTAATTCTAAGATCTTTATGAAGAAAGATGTTTTCCCTTGCTTTGCTGACTGGAATTTTGAGCCAACCTCTATAAAGATCCTTCTTATTTAGCCAGTGATTTATTTGAGTATTAGGCATATGCGAGTGAATTCCTTTAGCCTTTAGCCTAGTTGTTTGCTGTCAATCATCATTTTTTATGATGATATCAACACCTTTAACCCTTGAGCAGATGTTACCGTTTACAATCCTCAAGTGATGGTAGAATACTCTCACGAGATCAGGAAACCATTCTCCATTCATTTGTACAAGGGTTGTCAAATTTTGACTCTCAATCCATTCAGTAAACTTAAAGCCATCATTTCCAAATAGCCTCAAGTCCAGATACCTTGGTGAGACAACTGATAACAGTCTAAAAATCATTATTTTTGTACTTAAATTTGATATCAAAACACACCCTTTACGGCTTAGAATGAGCTTAGAATCAAGTAAAACACTTAGTTGAGTCACATGAGAGCCAAAAGTTGTTTTTAGAGATATTATGCTTGTTTTACATTGTTTTGCAGGGCTTTGATGAGAATTGAAAATAGAAGTGAAGAAGGGAGGACTTAGACTCAAGAAAGAAGGAGAAAAAGGAAGAAAAGAAGAGTCAAAGTCACCGCTGAGCGGTGGGATGGACTGCTGAGCATCGGACGATTTGAAGGGAAACCGCTGAGCGGTCAAATTAGGCGCTAAGCGGTGGAATGCTGGGCTTGGGCATAAATTTTGTTACTTTTATGCGTTATAAATAGCCCGCAGTGCGACCTTCAGAGTAAACTTGTGGCAGGCAGAGACGTCCAAAGCACTTCTACACTCCTTGGAGACGGTTTCTTGGATGCTTAGGCTCCAATTTATCAAATCTAGGGTTTACTCTTCCATTCTTTCATTTAATTCCATCTAGTTTCACCATGTCTATGATGAACTAAATCCTTTATTGTTGGGGAATAATGTAATCTTTTGAAACTGTCTTATATTGAAATTCTTATTTTATTCATATGCTTATATTATCAATTGTTGGGTTTGTTATCTATGCTCAATGCTTTTATCGTTTAACTGATTCGGAAAGAAGATATTTGCCTTTGTCGATACGGAGACGTACGGGGTAGTCATGAACTGATAGGGAATTCCTTGATTAAGCAATACTACCTAGAGATAGGGGTAGGATGATCAATTGTATTTTGCTTCTGTGATATATGCATTGCTAATTACTTTGGGAGACTAGAGATAATAAACTAGTAGTTAGTGATAGGCTCTTTTGGCCGAGAGATCGGGTTTAGGGTAGGAAAAGAAAGTTTGCATGACAATTAGATTGTAAAGCGAATTAAATAAGAAAAGTAGATATAAGAGGGCGGATAAGATGAAATTGTAAACCCCAACAACTCCATTCATTGATATCTTTTCTTTGCCAATTGATTCACTTGCATTTGCATGTTTATTTTCGTTCTATGCATTAAACACTTAAAATTATTTCTTTCTCAAGTCTTATGCAATCAATCTACATGAAAGATAAGGCCTAAGAGTCCTTTGGGAGAATGATACTCGGTCTTACCGATTATATTACTTGATAACGATCTGGTACACTTGCTAGGGGCTTAACAAGTTTTTGGTGTCGTTGCCGAGGACTCGTGGTTTAACTTTTCTAGTAGTGTGAATTTGATTAAATTTGACTTGACTTTATGTTTATTTTATTTTTGTTCTAATAAATGTTTTCTAGGGTTTTGTGCCTAATGTTTGCAGGATGCAGTATGGACAAGAATTTGATTATATGGGCACTCAATTCTACCAAAATGATTTCAACCACTGGTGGGAACTTCACTCATACATGGATCAAAGCCAATTTGGGAAAGCTGCCGATCAACAAATTACTCCACTCAAGGAGAACATAAATTCTCACGACGAATTTTTTGCACAGATCACGGGTATGAATATATCATTCATCAGAAGTATTGAGGAGATGCGACAACGTGAGGAGTTACGAGAACGTCAAAGACAACAATATTGTCCTTCACTTGAAGAAGTAGAACGTCAAAGGCAGCAATATTCTCCTACACTTGAAGAAAGAGAGAAGGAAGCTGAACAACGTCTTTGACAGAAACAATCCACTATGCCAAGAGAAACGTTGGGGGAAGCTGAACAACGTTTATGGAAAGAACAATCCTCTATGGCAAGAGAAACGTTGGGGGAAGCTGAACAACGTTGGTTGAAGGAAATTAAACAACATTGGTAGCAACCATCTCCATCAGAAAGTCGTGAAGAGACATTCCAACAAGTAATGCAGAATACTATCTCCTTTTCAGAATGTGATGATGCAAGATGTAAAAGGAAGGAGATAGAATTGGGTTGCGTGACTGCATCTCTAAATGATTCTAGGGTTAGTACTAAAGTTAACCCTAGGGAGGAATGCCAAGCCACTATCTCTGAAAGTGATAAGGTTGTTGATGAGAAGAAAATAGAGATAGAGAGAGATGGAGAGGAAGAAGAAACAGAAAAGTTGAGTGAGGGGGATAAATTGTATTTTGCTTCTATGATATATGCATTGCTAATTACTTAGCTCGACTAAAGATAGTAAACTAGTAGTTAGTGATAGGCTCTTTTCGTCGAGAGATCGGGTTTAGGGTAGGTAAAGAAAGTTTGCATGGTAATTAGATAGTAAAGCGAATTAAATAAGAAAAGTATATATAAGAGGGCGGATAAGATGAAATTGTAAACCCCAACAATTCCATTCATTGATATCTTTTCTTTGCTAATTGATTCACTTGCATTTGCATGTTTATTTTCGTTCTTTGCATTAAACACTTAAAATTATTTCTTTCTCAAGTCTTATGCAATCAATCTACATGAAAGATAAGGCCTAAGAGTCCTTTGGGAAAACGATATTCGGTCTTACCGATTACATTACTTGATAACGATCTAGTACACTTGCCAGGGGCTTAACAACAACCACCTCAGGATATTCCTCAATGAATCTCACTCTATAGTCCTCATCACTAATCCAACCTTTTGCATTTGCTTCTCTTGAGGTATTCATGAGTTTTCCTTTTCCTTTCCTTGAGAGAAGAGTCGAGGACGCCATTCTCAGATACACTCAAGATGCCTAGAATTCAATGAAGGGTCATTGGAAATACACAAGTAATGTGTGTTTGCTAGTGTCAGGAATAAAGTACAGTAGTGACAGTGCACACAGAAATAGCGCGAACCAAAAGAGATTTTCAATAAAAGTTCCTTTTAAATATCCAATCCATTGATTCACAAAATAGTCGACTTGATTAAAAACAGATTTGACTGAAGTGAGACTCATAAAAATTAAGACAGAGTGCAACTCATAAAGTAAGCGTAGTCGATTGAGTTAATAATACCTTCGACTGAAAATCGTGAAAACAGATTTTCAACCCAGATCAATCAATCAAACATACAATCAATAAAACACGCAATCAAGCATTAACAATCAATCAATTTATGCATGATGCAATAGAGTGATACAAATTACCCGTTGTAGATACTCAAGAAGATTGATATATCAAGTGTAGTTCATCCTTGAATTCCTATTGCATCTGTTTCTAAACCTGCATAATAGTTCAAGTTTTGGTTGCAGGTACCCATTTGAACTTGGGTCCTTGATTGTTAGTTCTCTTAACTTGTTCCTTTGGTTTCCATACATATAAACCTTTAGGAACACCAATAGTTCTATAATAACTGTTTCTAACAGTGTGACCAACACAATTGCAATAAAAGCAAGCATTTCTAGCAGGTTTGCTTATATCAATAAACTTCTTTACATTAGTTATGTTAGATTGAGCTTTATAACCAATTCCTTGTCTATGTATAGCTCTGCCAGAGGATTTTAAAACAACATTCAAGTTGTCTCTACCTTGAGTAAATTTGGCTAGCGTGCTAGTCAAGTAATCTCTTTTGTCAACATGTGTAGGACATTTTTCACAAGGTTTCTCTATTGTAACAGTTTCAGTTTTAATCTCTTTAGCAGATAACAAGGCATCATTCAATTCCTTTTCTAATTTCTCATTCTCAACAACAAGGTTATTAATTCTATACTCATAATCTCTCCTCTTAGAGTTAAGTCGATTAACTTTATATTGCAGTCCATTGCTTCAACATGTACTTCTTTTAATACGTCCCATAGTTGAGCATACTTCACTTTTATTGGCTTATTCTCAAAATCTTCAACGTTGTTAGAGTCATCATGTAATGTTCTAGCCATGTAGCATATGTTAGACTCCTCTTCTTGATCTTGATCATCATCACTTGAAGAGTTCGAGTCACTATTCTCCCAAGCAATGTAGGCTTCTTTTTGTTTTCTTCCTTTGTCTTGAGGAAACCTTCTACTTGCTTTCTGCTTAGGCTTCAATTCTGGACATTCTAGTTTGATATGTCCTTCCTTTCCACACTCGTAACATTGGACAGCATTTGATCTGAAGCTTTTCTTTGGTTTACTTTGACCTGCATGGTTACTAAGTTGACTATTATTTTTCATAATTCGACTGAACTTCCTTACCATCATGGTCATAATTTCTTTGTCATCCGTCTCTGCATCTGAATCATCTGACTTTGAGATTTTCTTTCTTGTAGCTTTCAGAGCAATGGATTTCTTTTCTTAAATCTCTTCCTCATCTTTTAGTCTATCAAGTTCCTATTCATGTTCTCGTAACTTGCCAAACAAGGTATCCATGTTCATGCTAGTTAGATCTTTAGATTATGAGATTGTAGTGACTTTTGGTTGCCAATTTTTGTTCAGACTTTTCAAAATCTTGATGTTGATCTCCTCTTTATCAAACACTTTGCCAAAATCCATAAGGTGATTAACAATATGTGTAAATCTTTTCTGGACTTCATAGATAGTCTCTCCAGCCTTCATCCTGAAAAGTTCATACTCTTGAATCAGAGAATTCTTCCTTGCTCTCTTGACTTCATCAATGCCTTCATGAGTAACCTCCAAGACATCCCACATCTCCTTTGTAGATTTGCATTGAGATATCTTGAAAAATTTATCAACTGTTAGTGTAGAGGAAATAATGTTTATGGCTTTAATATCATACTGTGCTTTTCTGTTTTCATTAGTTGACCATTCTGTAAAGGTTTTAATAATAGTTTTATCATCAACAGTTTTAGTAGGTACAAAAGGACCATTCAAAGTTGCATCACAAATTCCTCTATCCACGGATTCAAGAAAGATTTGCATTCTAATTTTCCAAAACGGATAATTTTCACCAGCAAACAGAGGTGGTCTTTTTGTTGAAGCACCTTCACCAAAAGTTTGAAAACTGGAAGCCATCCACAGGTTTATAGACGATTCGAAGAAAAACAGAGTTGACTAGATTTTCAAATATCTTATGAAAACCAGCTCTGGTGCCAATTGTAGGGAAACAGGTAGGCTTCGTTTTAACACCAAGAGGGGGGGAATTGGTGGGTTTTTCAAAATCAGAGTCTTTTCGCAATCTTTAAAACAAAGTAGAAAACTTTATAAACTTTCTTGAATCGCAAGTTATAGAATTTCGTTTGCAACGGAAAAGTAGACTACACAGATAATGAAGTCGACTGAAAGTAAAAGTATAGGGATAGAGAATTCAAACACATGTTTTTATACTACTTCGGCCTCAATGCCTACATCCAGTGTCCTTCCAGTACCAGGAAGCAACTGCACTATAATGGTCATGGTTTTTACAACAAGGCTTTTATAGAAGACCTCCACGTCAAAAATATAAATCACCTCTCTAACCATCTAACAAAAATATAGGCAAACAACAAAGCAAGACTTGAAGCAAGATGTCCCCTCTCCTGCAATCTGCAACCCACTTTGAACAATCCTCAAAGTGTACCAGACTCCACGAGTCCAACCCCTGTAGTCACAACAGGTAACAACAATCACAACAATCACCACGTGTGCCAAACAAGTTCTTGATCAATCCAGAAACACCTCAATTGTGCAGATTATGATCAGTAGTACACGTAACACAATTCTCCTTCAGAAGCTCTTCCAAGAAAGATGACAACCGTCTTCTTGATGAGTTCTTGGAGCTCTAAAATCCAGAGAATCAATCTGAAACAGAATATGAAAATTTTAGTAATCCAAAAGTTCTATGTAAATGATCAGGTCTCGTCTATTTATACATTTTTATAAATCAGACGCTCCTGTAGTCGAATATGCTACTAATAAAGTCGACTGTATTATAACAGTTATAATAGTTAACACATAGTAGTAGTAATTCAGTCAAACCAATTAATTTCTCAGTCAATGCAATTGACCAACATTCACTGCCCAACTAACTTTTAAAATATAGTCGTTGTAGTTCAAGAGCATAACAGAATTTTAAAACAAGCAACTAATACAATTGAATGTGTGGCGCACACAATCGACTTAGACACTGAAGTTTACTTTCACTAGTGCAAAAATGGGCTATTACATTGTTTCTTTTTGGCCTTTACCGACGCAACCGCTCCCAACGTTATAGCTGGTGACGTAAATTAACGTCGAATATTACCGGGTGACGTTAATCAAACTCTCGTTTATATCGAACAGAAAGGTAATTGACGTAAAATTAACGTCTTTTATGCGTGTCGACGTTAAAGTACGTCCTATAGAACAAAACTTGACGTCTAAATGTTTGAATAAATATTTATTTTTAAAGAAAGATTTTTCGTCATATTGTCAGGGAAACTGACGTAATATTGACGTCGGTGTTGAAGAATGATGACGTAATATTGACGTCGAAGAGCAAATTTGATGTTAATTTTATAATAAGTATTTATATTTAAAGGAATATTTGACATCTGTTATAAGGTGATTGATGTAAGGTTGACGTCGAACATGTTTACAGTCGACGTTAATATCGCTGAGCCGAACGTCGGACAGTGTATAAATTGACGTTACCTTCAGTATGTTTTTATTAAATTTCATTCATTTTAGCTCATTTAACCAAACTTGAAATACAGAAACCAGTTTTCCAATTCCTACTTGCACAAAATTAATTAATTTAAACCATGCAATCATCAATTCCAATTTAACAGTAAAAGTAAAAGACGCTAATGCTATCATCAAAACTTAAAAGAACCCACTTTTCTATTCATCTATTCACAATATTCATCTATTATGAATAATCTATTCACAGTATACATCTATTCACAGTTAAAAAGTTGCACAAGTAAGCAAATGCTACTATCATGAAAGGAAAAAATCCTAAAACTATAGCTAGTTAAAATGTTTATTCAAATATCCTGCCCATTCCTCTCTTATGGACTTTAATACTGCATTGGATAATGGAGAGGTATCGTTGAATTGCTGCAAAATCAAGGAAGGAAACTTTACAATTATATTCATTTTAATGTCAAAAGTTTATTGATATTTTTAAGATTTTCAAATGTAAATTTCTACCTCAGTCCACTATCCTCTGATTCCTGCTCGGATGATTGCCTTGATCCATGACATGACGTAGTAGGCACATTCCCAGGAATCATTCTGGTTATTACACTAAACATGTGAAAGAACTTAGTCAAATGTAATGGTTTAAAATTGACTACGAAAATTAAAGGTTAAAGGTCAACGAGTTCCAACCTTAGGACATATAATATCAATTTGTTGTCCTCTAGTCCTAGTCAGAACTCTAAACAAATTTGAAACATTAGAAACATAAGTTAATATTATTAATATCATAATGAATTCATAAGAATGAATGTAATACTTATGTTTGTCTCAAGGACTTCAAATCTGCTTTCATCTTCCTATGAAGAGAACAAAACCATACAACTTGTGCTTTTTTTGGAATGATCACCGCGAGTTGCCAGTGGCCCCTATCATGTACCAACAACCGGTGAGTTTATTGATTAAAATTTGATAAAAGTTGACAATATTGGGAAAACATACGCTTCAATGTATGACGCCATATATATCTCTCTGTTAGACTCGGTCGTCCATGTTTGCATATATTTCTTTCTGGAATCTAATGTGTTTCCAGATGGTTGGATGGTCTGAGGTTCAAGAAAGCCATAAATCTAAGGTGTCCATGTCCCTATAAGAATAGAGCTAAGTATATTTATTAAAATGTCATAATACTAATAATATACAAATTGGAAAATAAGAAATAAAAAACTTACATGCACCACAATTGTATGCATAAAATGTTCAACATTCTATCTCCACCAATCAGCTCATATGCATCCTGGTATTCAATATACAATGGAATATGGAACTCGACGCCAAACGTTCTTAAGTCCCACTGCAGCGCTACCAATGCTTTTTTCAACTGAGGTAATCTTGAGAGAAATATGGATTCAGGATCATTGTCTTCTGCTTCCACACGAGCCTTAGGTTGAGCCATTGCTTGTTTCTGTGGTCGGTAGATCTGCAAGTCACATTTATAGAAGTTAGGAATCATTTAATTATAACTTGAAGATTTAAGATAATAAAAATAAGAATACGATACTGCTGGTGGGCCAAAATATGGAACGATCAAGGTCTTAGGCTAAGCTATAAATGTGCCTAAGGCCTCTCCCACGAATTGGATTTCATCTGTCGGCATTGGCACTCGAGCCTAGGGGTCTCTAACATCATCAATCCTTACTCACGCGTCAGTGGGAAATAAAGGAACACCATGAATGCTCTGGCCTCCTGCAAGCTATACTCCGACAGCCATTGCGCGTGGAAGATCCTCATCAACCAAAAACTCATACTGAATATTGTAATCAGTACGATCTACATTAGAGCATGACTCTTTGGTGCTCACGGGAGGTGGGGTAGGATCATCTGTAGGGGCGTCCTCCTCCTATGACTGTTGCTGTTGTTGTTGTAGTCTGATCATCGCAAGTTCTCGTTCGAGCGTTCTTAAGCATTCTTCCATTCGCTCCTCTAATTCGACTTGCACTTTTTCCGTGATGCTACTAACCATTTCTGGAGTCACGGCTTCTGTGCTTCTTGGTTTAGGGCCAAAGTAGTCCCTCAATCCAGTAGTTCCTCCAATAGCACGCACATGACCTAGACGGTCTAGCCGACCTGTGGCTGCTACTAGGAGGTCCTCCCTACCTTGTGCCATAAATGTGCCTTGAGTCTATTGCTCAACCAAGTCATCCTACATATCATAACAGACAAAGTTACATAATTTTTTAAGAACAATGGTAATTAGTTAAAAGTTTCCACTTACAATTCTATGGGATATCTCCTGAGCAGACTGGGATGTAAACTGGCCATTCGACTTTGTCCGTGCAGCCTTCCACAGTTCATGTCTAGTTGGTGGAGGTGCTAAATTAGGTGACTTGAGACCTAACTCCTTAGCTTGACGTTTTCTCATCTTTTTCTCTAACAACGCATAACCACCACGAGAAAGTACGTGTGGTGTATCATTAAGCCTCTGCCTTTCCTGGGCGGCTATCCTTTTCACCTATCAAAAACTGAAAATTATTAAGCATAAATTAGAAATTAACATCGTGTCTTGTGTGACTAGAGCAAAATATTATAAAACATACCTGTCATTCAGGAGTAAGTCTAGATTCTTTAAATTCCACCCACTGCTCATCAGATATTTTATACCTTGAACAGGGAGTGTCGTTCTGTTTAGAGCCAAAGACGAATTTACGTGTCATTGATGTCTTGAAGTCCCTCCACCGGGTTGCAATTTGGGATAAAACCTTCTTCCTTATCCTTTCATCATCAGGAATAACCCAACTTTTCTGTTAAAAATGAAAATAAGTAAATGATGGAAGTAAAACAGCTTAAAGTACATACCAAAATATCCTGCCATAGTAGATCTTTCTCAACCTTTGACACATCACCCCAACGGTTAGCGAGAATAGGGACATGATATCTTGCCAGCGTGCCCAAGTAACTCTTAAACTCTGATGCATGTTCCCCTATAGGCACAAATGTTTTAGGATCAAACTCCACCGGCAATGGTTTATCATTAACCCGACGGGATGTGACACCAGGCATTCGAGTCACAGATCTAACACCTTCTCCCGTCTGACCTGATCCAGAGCTTTTCATACCTGTTTACAAAGTTAGTAAATTATAGTTAGAACAGACAACGAAATGGTGACATTGGAGAAGATGACGAAGTTCACTGACAACGAACGAACATAGACATCATACGTTGGAGGAAAAAATAAACTATTATACATATACCATATGTCCAAAATCAAAAAACACAACACAAACACGAGCACATACATCATACGTATGAGATATCGAAGATAAAAAAAAAACATACTTGAAATGGTGTCACTAGAGAAAGATGAAGTTCCCTAACCACGTACGAAACACAGCCTGAATATAAACGAAGAAGATTCGTCAAAACTTAGTAATGGGAACCAAATGACATTACAAGGACAACAAAGATTAAAAATAAGCCTCTTTCTTTATCATAGTCGTCCACGAAGAAGAAAGTTCAAGCAGAAATGGTAGCGCGAACAAACAGTGAGACTGTGTTATGATTTTACATTCATATTCCACGTCGAAAACAAGACAAATTTGACGTTATATTTAAAAACCACGTCGCAGACCAAAATAATTCGACGTTTCCAGTAAAAAACAGGCGCCTTTTTTTTATATAATTTGCAAAGTTTACGTCGCAGACTTAGTATGTGACGCCTAAAGTTTTTCCGATTCCTCTGCTTTTACTTTTTTTCTTATGAACACAAGAGCATTAAGTAGAACGTCGTATTGTCTGGGAATTTGACGTTTTCTCTTAGTTAGCGACCAATATCAGAAAGTACTGTACTTTTTTATCTCTTTTCTTTTCACTCGTGCCATAAAACGTCGGAGGCTGCGGGGCAGGGACGTGAAGGGAATTGAAGTATGTTGGGAGCATTATTGGTGTGCTTAATAGAACGTCGTTTCGGTAGGGCTTTGACATTTTTTTCTTCTTCCAATATCAAAATGTGGCACTCTTTTTTCGTTTAAAATCAGACATGAAATCTTTTCTTTTAACGTCTTCCTTAATCAATTCAAGTTAGCAGTGTACTGAAATTTTCACTTTTACACCAGTGATCAGTTTTTGATCAATATCATAATCTTGTCCAGTATAAAAATGTTCTTGGGGTGTCTTCATCACTTATCGATCCAGATGGGTTTGCGTTTTTTCTTCTTGTAACGTCTTTCACAATGTAGGGTCTTTAACTCCTCAACTTAAAAACTATACGTCGAATTCTACTGGGCTTCGACGTAGTAATTGAGAGTTTGATAAAACACATGTGATTAGACATTTTCTTCTTTAGCCTCCCGCCCTTTGTTTCCTTCTTTCCTTTAAACCTCTAATAACCTCCCGTTACCATTATATTTTAAGATATGATTTACATACTTTTAAAAAAAAATATTTTATAAATATTAGTGTAAATTTATCGTAAAATATAATAATGATTTGTGGGTCAAATTTAAAGAGAATGAAACTTAATTTCTTTATAAAATTATTATAATTTCAGAAAGAAAATAATAATAATAGTAATTAATGAGAATTAAGTTTATACATCAGAATAATTAAAATCATAATAAATATTATTATATTAAGAAAAGGCATGTCAAATTAATGTTCTTTTAACATAGTGTACACTGTAAATGAATTTTTTTTATTAGATTCAACGATATTCCCATAACTTATATTTCTTTCCTTTGCACTTTTACCCAGTGATCAGTTTTTGATCAATATCAGAACTGCAAATCTTCTCTTCTCAACTATATTGAGAGGTAGTCCACATACAATGCAGTCAACATTCACAATTCACAGATCATTTACTAAAATAAATCTTCATTTCACTTCTAAATAAAACCGAAGGAAATAGAGAAACAAGCGATGGCTTAATACCCATGATTACAAAATTAAAAAAAACCACTTAGAAAAGTAGTCCCTATTATTATCAAGAAGATTTCACTCAATCTTCATCGCCAGAATCTTCAGTATGATCTTCACCACGAGTAGGTGGACTTCCGACAGTTTGCTCATCAATGAAGAACCATTCATTCTCAGTCCTTTTCAACCCAATAGATGATAGATTTCATATTCCAATTTCTTCTGACCTTTTGCACACAATTCTTTCTTCTTCAGATACATTTACTCCTTAGAGTTCCAAGACCTTGCTGATAAATACACCATATGGCAATTTGTGTGCATAATGATCTCCTGCAAAGATGATGTGGTCTTTTAGAACTGCAACCCAGTTGGTTGGGATTCCAGTCTTGATAGCATTCAACAGAAATACATTATTTGTTGACATTCTGTCCTCGTTCAATCTTTCAGGCAGCAGTAGCCAAGTCAGGACATAAGCAATAATTCTCTCCTCCTTGTTTAAGCCATCATGTAGGTACTGCTTATCCACCCTGTACCTTCCTGGATATCTTAAGCAGTTTACATATATAGTTCTCTTTGTTAGCCACATGTTTGACTCAGAATCACGGATATGAGAATCCAAACCTTCAGCTTTCAGACCAGCAATATTTGACCAAACATCATCGTCAATAGTAATGTTAACACCTTTGACCCTTGAGTGAATGACCCCATTTATAACCCTGAGGTTTGTGTAGAAAACCTCTACCAAATCAGGATAGCAATTTCCTTTCATCTGGACAAAATCAGTAAGCCCTTGATATGCAATCCATTATTGAAAAAGGAAACCTTCTTTCTTGAAGAATTGCAAGTCCAGATACTTGTGAGGAACTACAGTTTTTAAATGTCTCTAGTATAAAAACTATACTCGGGTCTCTTGATCACTTATCCATCCAGATGGGTTTGCGCTTCTTGTAAATCGGGCAACGTCTTTTTAAATGAAGAAGCCATTTCTCAATAGAATTCTCGGACCGTCTTTCACAATGTAGTAGTTTTTAACTTGTCAACTTCTCTAGTTTAAAAATACAAACGATAAGTCGATTTCACAACTTCTCTTAAAATATAATGTTATACGTCAAATATTTTGGATATTCGACGTTTTTTGCTTCCGCTCCCACCCTTGGTTTCATTTTTTCATTTAAACCGCCCATAACCTCCCTCTACCATTATATTTTAAGATAAGATTTACATATCTTTTTTTTTATTTTTATTTTATGAAGTCGAAGATTTTGGATATTTGACGTTTTCTTGTTTTGCCTCCCGACCATTTGTTACCCTCTTTTTCATTTAAACCGCCCATAACCTCCCGTTACCATTATATTTTAAGATAAGATATACATACTTCTTTTATGTTTTTATTTTATGACTTTGTGTAAATTTATATTGTAATATTTAAATATTATATAATTTAAGAAATATTTGTCAGTGAAATTTAAGAAAGATTTTGTGCATATTTATCTTGTAATATTTACATATTATTTTAATTTCATGTTAAAAATAATAATAATAATAATGTATGAGAAATAATTTTTTTTATTAGATTCAACAACATTCCCAAACCTAATATTTCTTTCCTCTACTTTTAAAAGTTTTATGATTAATATAGGTATGATAAAGCATAAATCAAGTATTCAATGTCTCTTTCTAGGTGTGTATTGATTTTAGGATAAAGATAGGTATGATTATACTAAAATACTTTAATTGATTTTTAAAAAATAATACTTTAAATTTCAAAAACGATTAATATATAGGATAATTAGTACAAAAGATTGACAAAGTTAAAAACTGAGATGCATAAAACCAAGCTAAAGATCGAGAAGAGACAGCGTGTATCAAGAATAGTCAGGTTTTATCGAAGCACAACTGTCATTGTGAGTTAAAGGTCAAGATAGATCGATATCGGCCAAAAATTAAGTTTGACTAATGGGTTGGGTTGAAGGTTAAGGGAGGTTAAGTTTGACTAATGGTCCAAACTGGTTGACACTATATGAATGTTGGGATGGGTGATTAAGACTAAAGGTCGAGATAGACAAACATAAGTATAAGTTGAAGGTCAACCTAATGTCATTGGACTTTCTTCTCAACTTCTTAGGTGCCTTAAACATTTATACCTATATGTAGGGAACCAAGTACATATTAAGCCACTTTGGAAGTCATAATATGCATTTGCATTTTGGTTATTGGTTTAGACGGCCAGGCCAAGTCATAGTCGAGACGACCAGGCCAGGTCATGATTGAAATTAGGCAGAATTCGACCACAACCAACATTTTTTTAAGGATCCTGATATGTTAAGAACTTCTTGACAAAATACAATGTATCACTATTTTATTGGTCTGTATATTTTAAACGGACCAATCACCAACAAAGCGGTTATAAAATTGTTAACCAAAATAGCCAAAAGTTTAAAATACAATATTAGATTTTTTATTATATTTTTTTAATTTTTGTGTATATGAACTAAAGGTCACCTCATGTATAATAGAATAAAAACACTAGAATTTATTTTAAAAACAAAATTATATAAATACATAAGACCACAAAAACCAAACCATTGTTTATATTATTTTAGATGAATAAACAATTTTTGTGTTATATCTTTTTGTGTTAAACATCATTTTAGACGATTAGACGAATAATCAATTTGTTTATATTTTTTAATATATTTTCATTTAAATATTAATATAAAATATGATTAAAAAAAATAATTATTTTAGTTTAAAAATATATGTATTTATTATTTTTTAAGTTTAAAAACAAATTTTATCATTTAGAATCGATTATACTAACTTGGCAAAATTTAAAGTGAAATTGTATAAATACATCGGGGCACATCAAACTGTTTAACTTCGATCCCTCCAAATGTCTCCTTCTTCGCGGGTGATTGAAAGTAGACATTATTGGGTTGCGGGAAATGAATTTGTTCTTATCTGAATTAAATTACAATTATTAATTTTCCTCTGAATGATGTTTGAACGTCGATTTTGGATGGGATTTGACGTTCATACACGAAGGCACTTGCTAAGCATAATTACATGATGTACATCAATCAAACGAGATCTATTACTTTTTCTCTGAATGATGTTTGAACGTCCAATTCAGCATGGCTTCGACATTAATACAACATGGTGGCGTGTGGCAGTTAGTAACTATAATCACACGATGTACGTCTTTGGTTCATCTATAAATATTGCTTGCATTTCATGTATTCCCTAGCCTCCTTTTTCCATATTGAACATATTAGGATTCATATTTCTTATTTCGTTTGCTTTTTCTTTTCCTTAGATTTCTAAGCATCTCTGTTCTTTATATTGCATTTTGATAACTCTAATTTGAAAGTGGTTCATTCATCGTCATCTCATACGAAGGAGCCCTTTCAAGTTAAAGTTAACAAAATGTTTTTATAGCACAAAAATGGTTAAGATATCTTACTGAAAGGAAAGTGCTTAGGAAAAAGAAATATGGTTCACAATATGTTTAGTGCTGAAAGAATTTGAAGCTCTAAAATAATTATCTAATAAAGTTGTTCAATTTCATTATTTAACAATGTATGATTCTCTTTTTAAATTGTCCATAACTTGAACTCCTCCGATAGATTTTCAAAGCTATCCGATTTCTAAAGGAGGAGACAACTTAAGGACAATTTAAATTTGGAATCTATTTACACTGTTGACGTTGAACGTTTAGTTCACTCGATGCAAAAATAATTTTATTAAATTATTAAAAGTAATGTGAAATTAATGTTCTTTAACATAGTCTACACCCTAAATAAACTTCCTAACAAAATGCTTTTTATAGTCTACACCGTAGATAAGTTATCGTACTGAAAAGGAAGTGTTGAGGAAAAAGAAATATGATTCACAATATGGTTAATGGTTAAAAAATTTTGAGAAAAAAAATAAAACATCAAAGCCCCAGAGTCTTCGACATTCTATGGCGGGGTTTTCAATTGCAAAGGTTTCTTAAAGTACTATTGGAAGCCAAAGTATCAAAAAGTACCGTACATTAAGATATTTTTTTGTTTTTCCCCTCTCATAGAACGTCTAATGCTCGCAATAAAATAACGTCATATTTGATAGGATGAAAAAATAATATAACGTCATATTTGATAGGTATTTTATTTCTTTAAAATATTATTTTAATTTGATATTAAAAATAATAATAATAATAATTTATGAGAATTGAGTTTTAGTTATAGATCACAATAATTAAAATCATAATAAATGAATGTTGGGATGAGTGTTTCAGACTAAAGGTCGAGACAAACTAACATAAGTATAAGTTGAAGGTTTCTTTTTGGGTTTCTTAGGTGCCTTAAACAGTTATACCTGTATGTAGGGCACCAAATATATATGTAGCCATTTGGAAGTCATAATATGCATTTGCATTCTTATAAAGATTAACATCTGTGTTGCGATTCTTACTTTACTTATCAACCTGCTAGATTGTGGCTTCTCCATCTCTGTCTTATACCAACCTCCAGTCCAAGAAAATAGTCGAGACGGCCAGGCCTGATCATGATTGAAAGTACGCAGAATTCGACAACCAAAATTTTGTTAAGGACCATGATATGTTAAAATTTTTTTGACAATATACAATGTATCACTCTTTTATTGGTCTGTATATTTTAAATGGACCAATCACCAGCAACTACATAACCATTTATAAAAAGTAAAATATAAAAAGTCCACATCGAAGATAAAAATTCAAAAGAACTCTTTTAACAAAAATTTGGTCACATTGAAATAAATTACTTTGAAAAATTTAATAGTTATAATAAGTTATTAATATAAATAAAATACTATGATTAACATTATTAGAAAAACAAATTTGAACTCTCTCATGCATTATTTCTATGATTTTTAATATTTTAACAAACATGTGATCAATAACCAGCCACGTTGTGACCATAAATAATCATTAAAAGCTCATTTGTGTGACGTCCCAATTATATAGAAGAGGAATATATAAATAAGACGTCATCATGCATAATATTGGAAAGCAGTCAAGAGTAATTAGGATTACAGTCCTCCTTAATCCGTACAGGAATTTAGAATTGGAGTATCATAGTCCTCCTATAAAATGCTAGGAATTTAAAACTTGAAATATAACAAGAGTCTTCAAAATAACTTGAGTTCAAATGGCATAAAGCCTAGAGAACTAAGCTGCAGCATCTCTATTTCCTTCCAACGCTGTCTCCAAGGAAACCTCATTCTCCTCTGCTCACATCCAAGTGGATGATCATTGCAAAAGAAAAACATACGCAAACATGGCAGCAAACACAAGCAAGCAAGGGTGAGCTAATTATATAAAAAAAAACATGCATCATGTTAAGCATAGAATCTACAAGAGTTATTCTCAAATCAAAACAGATTAAGACAGGTATCCTAACATGTTGAACACTAGACTTGACTCGTCCGGACTTTAGAATGAGAGTCGAGCTATGGCGGGTCATGCACCCGTGGTGGCTTGTGATACTTAGGCTCCCCCGCCTTGGGCTCCCCCGCCCTGGCACACTCACGAGGTTAGTCCGCGCCCTGGAGCATGATGGAAGCCTCCAAGACTAAGACCTCCTGCTACTCCTCACCACATGGTTCAGTCCTCTCTACGTGAGAAGAAAGACCATTGGAGCGTCAGGAAGACCCCCAAGACTGAGCTCCTACTTTCATTCTAAAACACTAAGAATCTCACCAAGAGATTCTACACAGATGGAACTTGGTTTACCACTTGAATCGTACTTTCATCACTTTGTAATCATAATCCTCTTTAAATTTTCAACGTACCATAGTTGTTACATTCAACACCAATCATAACCTTCATATGTACATACTTTCAATTTACTAACATTCCAACAATCATACATCAAAGTACAATAAACAATTCAACAATGCATTAAAATTCAATTAAAACATAAGCATGAAAGTAACTAGGGTAATCTAAACCTTGAAACCAGAGAGGTCCACAACATAATTGTGAATAATTTCACAGATTCACGCTTTCAACAGTTCATAACATGCAACTTAAGTTACCAAAAACTTAACTTAAGCACAAACAACATACCATTTCAGAATGCAACACACATACACATCGTACAAGCAAATCAAGGAAACATAACTAGCTCCCCTTACCTCTTGAAGATCTCTTGCTCAGAATTTGTTTCTGAAAACTTCCAGAATCTCCCAATTGCAACAAGGATTTCTTCTCACACTCTTCTCTCAAAATTCTAAGGGTTTTTGGTGCAATTTTTAGCCATCTCCCTTATGACTATTTATAGGCTAAAGTTTGACACTATTTAGTATTTATTATTATTATTATTATTATTATTAAAATATTATTTTATAAAAATAATATTAAATGTTCCATTACCAAAAGTTGTTCCCCCTTAATTTCCACTTGTGAAAATTTTTTGTTTTTTGTAATTATTATTATTACTATTTAGTTTTTTTATTATTATTATTTTAATATTTTATTAAAATATTATTTTATAAAAATAATATTTAATGCTCCATTATCAAAAGTTGCTCCCATTAATCTCCACTTGTGAAAGTTGTTTGTCTTTTGTAATTATTATTATTACTATTTAGTTTTTTTTTATTATTATTATTTTAATATTTTATTAACATATTATTTTATAAAAATAATATTTAATGTTCCATTACCAAAAATTGCTCCCATTAATCTCCACTTATGAAAGTTGTTTGTCTTTTGTAATCATTATATATATTTTTATTTATTTATTATTATTATTATTATATTTTTTTTTTTAAATTATTATTACTAATAAAAATGCTAAAATTTACTTCTATTTATTAAAATAAATATATTTTTTTTTTGGGTCTTACAATTTGCATTTGTTAATTTATAACGCTTTAAATCGATTCTTTATTATTTAGAATTGATTATATTAACTTAGAAAAATTTAAAGTGGAATTATATAATACAGAGGGGCACATCAAACTTTTAACTTCAATCCCTCCAAATCTCACCTCGATAATTGAAAAGGACACAATTTCTTGGGGGCGGGTAGTCAATTTGTTATTGTATGAATCAAACAAAATAAAATATATTATTTTTTCTATGATTGATGTATGAACGTCAAATTCGGTACGGCTTCGACGTCCATACGAGATGGTGTTAGTCAGTTACGCGATTGATGTCTTCTAAAAGGGAAGTACTTAGGAAAAAGAAATATGGTTCACAATATGTTTAATGCTGAAACAATTGTGAGAACTAAAATAATGATATAAAAAAAACTTCATCCTTTAACAATGTATGGTTCGTTTTCTACCATTAAAACTTCAAAATATTTTAAATTTATACAGTGACGTTAAATATTGAGTACATTCGATGCAAAGGCCTGGAGGTCATATCATTATCCAAAGAGATTTTTTACTTTTTCTCTTAATGATGTTTGAACGTCGAATTTGGAAAATATTTGACGTTCACACTAGATGTGGACTGTGAAAATTAATTGTGTGTCGTTAACAAACAACCAATATTACGTCGAATTGTAATGGACTTTGACGTTTCAACTTCTGCAAGATACCAATGGTCGCTCCAATTTTGTATATTTCACTTTTTTTCTTTTAAAGATACCTCTAATTTTTTATATTTCACTTTTTTTCTTTTAAAATCTCACTCTAACGTCAAGGCTCATAGATCTTCGACGTATTTGTCGTCTGCAAGGAGGTCATATCCGTATCCAAAGAGATCTTTTACTTTATCTCGAATGATGTTTGAACGTCGAACTTTGGTAATATTCAACGTTCTTACTAGATGGTGGACTGTGAAAATTAATAGTATAATTATTCGATGTACTACTTTTTTCATGATGAAATGATATTCCACTACGATTATGTGGAAGTGTGATGACATCCTTTCATCTATAAATATACATGTGTTTTTCTTATTATTCCATTCGTCCTGTTTCCGTGTTGAATATATTAGGATTCATGTTTTTTATCTCTTAGCTCCTTCCCTTTCCTTCAATTTCGAAACATGTCTGTTCTTTAAATTGCAATTTGCTCTACTTGAATGTCAAAGTGCCTCATTCATGTCTGAGTACATATGAAGGTGGCCTTTGACATTCATCAAAACAAAATGCTTTTAATAGTACATAAATGATTAACTTATCTTACTGAAAGGGAAGTGCCGAGGAAAAAGAAATATGATTCACAATATGTTTAATGCTGAAACAATTTCGAAATTCATAAATGTTAACATTTTTTTTCTGGTTTTCCACCATGCCTTCATGGATAACAAAGAAATGACTTCGTTTAGAGGAGGAGTTGATGGAAAACCAAAGGAATAAGTTAACATGAATTTGGGTGCGGATGTTTTGTAGGATAGGTTTTCAAAGAGTCTACTTAAAATTCATAAGTGTTAACATTTTCCTATGTTTTAGCCCTTTGCCTTCATGGATAACAAAGAAATGTCTTCGTTTTGTGAAGGAAAAGAACTAAAACAAATGAAAAAAGTTAACATGAATTTGTTTAGGGAAGGTTATCAAATGGTTCAACTTGAAATGAAATCCAAATCTGTTAAGCTATTTATAATCCAATATTAAACGTCCAATGCAAGCGACGATTTGACGATATATTTGCAATAGTACGTCACAACCTTTGGTAGCTGACGGGCATATGAGTGGTTGGCACCACTAATTGTGTTGTTTTAACATAGCACCAATATTACGTCGCATTCTACGTGTCTCTGACGTTTTCTTCTTCATCAAGAAGCCAAAGGTCTCCAAATTTTTATATATATTTTTTCTTTTGAACCCAAACTTTAACGTCAAGACTCCTAGTTCATCGACGTATATTTTATCAGCAAGCAGGTCATATCAGTAGCAAGAAGGTCATATCAGTATCCAAAGAGATCTTTTACTTTTTCTTTGAATGATGTTTGAACGTCGAATGTGGGAAATATTTGATGTTCATACTAGATGTGGACTGTGAAAATTAATTGTGTGCCTTTACCAAAGCACCAATATTACGTCGAATTAGAATTGACTTTGACGTTTCAACTTCATCAAGATACCAATGGTCGCTCCAATTTTTTATATTTCACTTTTTTTCTTTTAAACTCTAACTTTAACGTCAAGGCTCATATATCTTAGATGTATTTTTCGTCTACAAGGAGGTCATATCAGTATCCGAAGAGATTTTTTACTTTGTGTCTGAATGATGTTTGAACGTCGAACTTTGGTAATATTCAACGTTCATACTAGATGGTGGACTGTGAAAATTAATAATATAATTACTCGATGTACTGCTTTTTTCTTGATGAAATGATATTCCACGACGAGTCTATGGAAGTGTGATGGCATCGTTTCATCTATAAATATACATGTGCTTTTCTTATTATTCCATTCGTCCTGTTTCATCAACATACATATTACAATTACATTAAAAACACATATAACAAAGACCATCCCCAGTAACACCTTCAACCACTTTTCCAACATAAGAACACTTTTCTCTAAACAAGCTATTTTCATCTTTTCATCATCAGCTTCTTCCATCTTCATCACACTTTGTTCCATCATCATCAAACTTCCACATGCTTGTTCATTTCTTCCACTTCTACTCCTTTCTTCTCCATACTGCACATTTCCTTCTTCTAATGCTTCTTCACTGCACCAGCGAAAGAAGTTGCACCCAACAAAATCTTCGCCCCCACCCTGTTGAACGACAATAGGCACACTGCCTCGTCAAAACCAATAAAAATAAACAAACATTTATGCTTATATTAAATTGAACTTGAAATTAGGGCAACCCCAGAAATTTTTGCCCCATTTTTTAGGGGTTCTCGCACTGCGTAAAACTGCAATGTGACCATAGAAGCAAGTGAGTTTTACACCCAACCTCCTAACACTGGCATTACTGTGTTGGAAGTCCGAACCCATACACTTGCAAGACGAAGATGAAGGAGACATTTCCTCAGCTGCACAGTGCACAAATATAAAACACTGGCTACCAACGACAATAATATTATTATTCCAAGTGGATCACATTGAATTTATAATGCACAATGGCAATCGAGGGTTTAAACCAAACAAAAACATAAAAAAAAACATAATAACACAAAATATAGGGCAAATATGAAAATATAACCACGAAAAGTATATACTAAATTTTCAAACATTGTTTAAGCATAGAAAAATATACTAAAATATATTTAAATATTACATTAATTTCATAAAAATAAACTAATCTTCCTAATCTGAGTCAGATGTCTCCATAGACTCATCTTCTTTTGTGTCGTCTTCATCATCAGATTCACTTGTTGAGGTTTCAACTAAATTGTCTTCATCTAATTTGTTGTGAATCATGATCAAAGATTTTTGAATTATGGAAATTGTTGTTGAAAGCCTTCAAAATTGATCCACAACAAATCTTTCAAACTCAGTATGTGGAGTGAAGGTAGAAGGAGTTTCGTCAACATCCTTGAACACCCAGCCATCTTTTGTTTTCTTTAGGCCAGTAAAGGTCAATGTCGCTTTTCCTATTTCATTTGATTTGGTGCATCCAAGTTTTTTTCACCAGTAAGATCAACTTGATGATGCTTCAATACACTTCTGATAAAAACACCATAGGACAGATTATGTCCATGCCTACTAGCAATTTCAATCATTTGCTCAATCATAGCAGCAACCCAGTTGGTTGGTATCCGTGTTTTTATGGCATGAACCAAAAATAAATCTTCAGCAGTTAGACGTTCACGTATATATCTTCCAAGTAGTATTAGCTAAGTAAGTACAAAAGCACACAATTTTTCTTCCATTTTCAAACCATCAAGTAGATACGGCTTGCATACCTTTAGTCCTTTTGGATTTCTCAGAAATTCCTTATAAATCTTCTTCTTATTGGTCCATTGGTTGAGTTCAGAATTTCTTTCATGAGAACTGAAACCTTGTGCTTTGAGACCAGTAAAAGATAGCCATATTTCATCGTCAATTTTAATATCGACACCTTTGACCCAAGAGCATATAACACCATCGACAACCTTCAAATTGTGGTAGAACACTTCTACCAGGTCAGGATAGCAATCACCGGTCATTTCTACAAATTTTGAAAGACCAACATCTACAAGCCAATCTTGAAAAAGAAACCCTTGCTTTCTGAATAATTCCAGATCCAAGTACTTGTGATGGACCTCCTGGAAGAGTTTTCTATAACATCCAAATTTGTATCGTGTATCGTCATCACTTATCCACCCATTTGGACTAGCATTTCTTACAACCTGTGCAGCCTTCTTTCCACGCCGTGAAGATGAAGAAGCCATTTGAGAATAGGATTTAGAGATATAGGGAAAGGTTACAGTTTCAATATAAGTTCACTAATATATTTAGTTTCAATATAACTTCAGCATAACACGTCCTATACCATTAGGACTCCAGGTTCTATAGTTGAAATACCTGGAAGTTTAAATGAAAATGTCGAAGTCCCATAAAACTCGACGTTCATTGACGGTAAATATTTAAACCAGCACGCCATTCTTTTATTCTTTTTTTTTCTTTTAAAACACAAATATTTCAAAAAATCTGAAAATAAAATATCAACTGTCTTCAAAATAATAAAAAGAAAATCAAACTAAATATTACTAAGCAGTTCCAGGAGTTCTACAGATTTGAAAAAGCACTTATGTTCTTACTATTTTTTTTTTCCTATTAAATAAAAAATCGCAAACCTGTGGTTACGCATACTTCATCGTCTTCCTCCTCACCTTTTTTCTATGCGGCATTGCATTTCCATGTGCGTTTTATCTCCTTTGAATCGTTTAAACTTACTTTTCCTCCGATTAAATTAGTCTTTGATGGATTATCTTCCATTTGAACCGATTAAAATGGGTTTTCGTTGTGTTTTGGTGCAGTTTTGCTCATGTCTTTTGGTAGCGTATTAGTACCTTCTCCCTTTAGTAGTTCCCTAGTAAGAAAAGCTTGCGTCTTTTGGTCTCTTATGGTATTTCAACCAAAACCGAACCTGGGTCTTGCCTAGTTCTCATGTCACTGTATTCTTTTTCATTAGCGGTTTGCATGACGTCTAGGCAACAACCAGGTTCGGTTTTGGATTGAAATGCCATTAGAGATGCAAAAGACGTAAGTTTTTCTTATGAAGAAACTAACAAAGGAAGAAGGTGGTACTAGGCTATCCAAAAACATGCGCAAAACTATACTAAAACATAACTCAGTAGACGTCAAGTGCATAGAAGAATTCGACGTTATATAGTTGTTTTGAAAGAAAAATAAAACGTCGTAGCCAGTATAAAATGACGTTATATGGGTTGATTTAAAAGAAAAATAAAATAATAACTACTAACTGAAGGAGATAACAGAAAACACAAAGAAAAAAAAATTAAAACATGGAGTTCATAGGAGAAATTTTATGAATGGATCTCTATTTAAAATAATTACTGTTGACGTCAAAGCAAGTTTAAATTGACGTTTTATTGGTTGATTTAAAAGAAAAATAAAAGAATAACTACTAGGTGAAATGTACAACGTCGATCTTTTGTTATTGTGACATCATATTATTTAAACAGAATTTTGTATTTATTTATTTTGTATTGAATGTCAATTGATTCCATAACTAAACTTATGTGATTATGTGGGTAGAGTGATACTAGTGGAAGCAAACCACTATTTCGTTATTTTTTTATTTTAAATTGAACGTCAGTTGTTTTTCAAAATGATGTTAAGTGTTTCTAAGGTCATTGTTTTACGTCGTTCTGGCCCTTGTTTGACGTTAGCACATTTTAGATTACGTCTATATGATGTTTGTTTGTCGTTAATAAATATTAGTCGGCGAACGGTTTCAGTAGAGGACGTGGAGCGGTTGAATTTATTTATAGTAATGCCATCGGTCATTTTTAACGATGCGAATTGGGCGGTTAGACGTTGACCGCGTGACGTTATAGCCCGTTTTGCACCAGTGTTTGAAATTCTTTTCAATGTAAAATCTCACATAGAACTGTTTTCGAAAGTCTATGCATAGTCACGAGCTTAATTCGACTTCCCCCATAATGAAGTCGACTTATAGCTTGCAGGTATCCAACACAATGTGAGTTCATAAAAGTGCATGTGGTTTTCATCTTTCAAATCATGTGAAATGCAACCAGAAATGATGTAACATACATAAGCTCAGTAAATGCGAATTCACATATCATAAAACGTGTTCAACAATATATCAATCAAAAAGCAAAAGACCATGTCACACATCGACAATACAAGTGTTATTAAAAATGTGTTGTCATCATCAAAAACCTGAGTGATATAGATATTATGTTGTCAACAATCTCAACAACCACAACGATTGCAACCAACACTACCACCACCACCACCATCACCACAACCACCCCCAACACCACCCCAACCACCACCGCCACCACCACCGCCACCGCCGCCACCACCACCACCACCACCATCACCGTCGCAACCAACGCCGCCGCTACTACCACCACCACAACCCCCACCAGCACCGCCACCTCCATCCCCACCCACACCACCACAGTTGTGCCGCCACTACTAAGATCAACACCGCCACCGCCACCACCACCGCCACCACCACCGCCACCACCACCACCGCCACTCTCACCACCACCGCCACCGCCACCACCACTGTCACTACCACCATCACCACAACAGCCACCACCACCATCACTACCACCACCACCAACACCAACAACACCACCACTGCCACCACAGCCACCACCACCACCATCACCACCATTGCCGCCATCGCTGCCACCATCACCGCCACCACAGCCACCACCACCACCTTCGCTGCCACCACCGCCACCACCACCACCACCACCAGTACCATAACGACCACCACCACCACCGTTGCTGCCACCACCGCCGTTACCACCACCACCAAAACCACAACCACCTCCTCATCCACCACCACCACCACCCAAACCGTCGCCGCCACCGCCCATGCCACCACCAACACCACCACCACAATCACCACCACCACCACCGAAACCACACTGACCAGCACCACGCCCATCGCCGCCACCGCCATTGCCACCACTACTACCACCGCCACCACCACCACTACCACCACCACCCTCACCACCACCGCCACCGCCACCGTCGCACCACCACTACCGTTGCCGCCACCGTCGCACCACCACTACCACCACCACCATCACCACCACCACCACCACGATCATCACAACCACCACCACCACCACCACCATCACAACCACCACCACCAACACCACCGCCCCCGCCACCAACACCACCGTCCCCGCCACCGCCACCACCACCACCACCACCATGGCCGCCAACGCCGCCAACGCTGCCACCACCACTACAACCACCACCACCACCACCACAACCAACACCATCACCGCCATCGCCGCCACCTCCACCACCTCCACCACCAGCACCACCATTGTCGCTGCCACCGCCCAGACCACCATTGCCATAACCAACACCATCGTCACTACCACCATCATCGCCACTACCACCACCACCACCACCACTACCACCACGAGCACCACCACAATCGTCCCCACCAACGCTGCCACCGTCGCCGCTACCACCACAACACCCACCACTACCACCACCACCACCACCACCGTTGGCGCCACTGCCACTGTCACTGGCATCAAGAACACCACCGTCGTCGCCACCATCACCACCACTAGTACCACAACCACCACCACCAAAACCTTCGCTGCCACCACCGTCGTTAGCACCACCACGAAAACCACCACCACCTCATCCCCCACCATCGCCACCACCATTACCATCGCCCCCACCGCCGCCACGTCACCTAACCACCACCCCCTCCAACATTGCCACCACCGCGACCGCCATTACCGCGACCACCACCAACCGCGCCACCACCACCACCACCATAACCACCATAACAACCACCACCCCCACCACCAACACAACCACCGCCGCCGACACCGCCACCACCTCACCAACACCATCCTCGTCGCCGCCACCGCCACCACCAAAACCACCACCACAAAGAACACCACTATCACCATCGCCGCCGCCGCGACCACCACCATTATCACCTTCGTCCCCGCCACTCCCATTGCCACCACCACCACAACCATCACCATCACCAACACCACAACCACCACCACCCCCACCACCACCACCATTACCACCATCACACCACCACGACCACTACCACCATCACCACCACCACCGTTGCTACCGCCACTGCCATTCCCACCACTACCACTATCGCCGCCGCCACAACCACCACCACCACCACCGTCACTGCAACCATGACCACCACCACCACCACCACCATCGGCGCTACCACCACTGTCCCCATAACCACCACCACTACACCCACCACCACCACCACCACCGCCGCCGCCGCCGCCGCCACTACCACCGCCACCACCACCACCACTGCCACCACCACCGCCACCACCTTTACCCCACCACCACCATCGTCGTTGTTGCCACCGCCTTTTCCACCACCAACAACACCACTATCCTCGCCACCGCCACTGCCATCACAACCACCAGCACCGCAACCACAAACACCACCAACACCACCACCATAACCACCACTTCTAACACTATCAAGCCCAACACGTCGTCGCCACCGCCACTTCCCCTCCCACCACCATCACCAATGCCACCACCACCGCCACCGTCACCATCACCACATATACCGCCACAATCACTACCACCACCACCACTAGCACCACCACCACCACCACCATTATCGCCGCCACCGAACCACCACAACCACCACCACCGGCGCTACCATTACCTCTGCCACCGCCACCACTACAACCCCCCCCACCACCACATCTACCTCCAACACCACCACCACCACCACCGGCGCTACCACTACCACCTCTACCGCCGCCGCCGTCGCCACCACCACCACCACAACTGTCGCCGTCACTGCCACCACCACCACCGCCACGACGGTCGTCGCCGTCCCAACCACAACAACCACATTCCTCGTCGCCGTCTCCACCACCATGCTCGTCGCTGCCACCACCCCTACCACCACCACCACCATAACCACCACCACCGTCGCCGCTGCCAATACCACGAAGACTACCTCCACCACCACAAACACCACTATCGTCGTCGCCGCCACCACCACCGCCACCACTACCCCATTCGTCGCCACCACCACCACCACCACCATCGTCGCTGCCACCGACACTACAACTGCCACCACCAACCACCACCACCACCACCACTACCACCACCACATCTACCACAACGACCTCCGACGCTACCACCACCACTACCACCACCACTGCCCCGCCACCACCACCACCACCACCACCACTACCACCACCACATCTACCACCACGACCTCCGATGCTACCACCACCACTACCACCACCACCGCCCTACCACCACCACCACCACTACAACCACTACCACCACCACCACCGTCGTCGCCACCCCCACCACCACAACCACCATCCTCGTCGCCGCCACCACCATTATGCTCACTGCCGCCACATCCTCCACCACCACCACCACCACCGCCGCCGCCGCTGCCACCACCACGAAGACTACCTGCCACCACCACCTCCACCACTACCCTCGTCGTCGCGGCCACCACTACCGCCACCAGCACTAGAACCACCACAACCACCATTACCACGAACATCACCATAGCCGTTGCCGCCACAACAATCACCATCTTCATTGCCGCCACCGGCGCGACCGCCACTGCAACGACCACGACCATCACCACCACTACCACCACCACCACCATCACCACCACCACTACCACCACCACCATCACCACCACAACAAGCACCACCACCTCCACCACTAACACCACCACCATCACCGTCGCCGCTAACGAGCCCACCACCGCAAATGCAACCACCATCACCACCATCGTCGTCGTCGCCCCCACCACCACAAGGACCATCCTCATCGCCACCACCGCCACTACTACCACCATGACAATTACCACCACCACTACCACCACAACCACCACCAACACCACCACCACCATCACAACTACCACCACCACCACCTCCACCCCACCGCAACCGCCAACACCGTAATGACTACCACCACCATCCTCGTAGTCGCCATCGCCGCCAACGCCACTACTTCCAACCACCACCACCACCACCACCACAAACACCACTACTACCACCACCGCCACCACCACTATCACCACCACCACTACCATCACCACAACCACCACCACCACGAACAACACCGTAGTCGCCGTCGCTACCATAATCACCATCCTCATCGCCGCCATCGCCGCCACCGTCACTGTCACCACCATGACCATCACAACCACCATCCCCACCAACCCCACCACCACTACCACCACCACTACCCCCACCACAATCCACACCCCAGCCGTCGTCGCCAGAACCACCACAACGACCACCACCACCATCCTCGTTGTCGCCGCCACCGCCACCGCACCACCACATCTACCACCACCACTACAACAACCACCCCTTTCGCCGCCACCACCACCACTACCACCACCACTACCACCACCGCCGCCACCGCCACTGCCACCACCACCACCACCACCACCACCACCACCACCACCGTCGTTGCCGCCCCAACCACCACAACCACCATCCTCACCACCACCACCATACTCGCCACCGCCACCACTACCACCACCTCCACCACCGCCGCCACCGCCACTGCCACCACCACCACCACCGTCGTCGCCGCCCCAACCACCACAACTACGATCCTCATCGACGTCACCACCTCCATGCTCGTCACCACCACCACCAGCAAATCCAACACCACTGCCGCTGCTACCACCACGAAGAGTACCTCCACCACCACCAACATCAGTACCACCGTCGCCGCCACCACCACCGCCATCACTACGCTCGTTGTCGACAGCTGCAACAGCACCACCACCACCACTACCACCACCACAACCACCACAACCACGAACACAACCACAGCTGCCACCGCAGCCACCACCATCACCATCCTCATTGTCGCCACCGCCACTGCCACCATCACGACCATCACCACTACCACCACCACCACAACCACCCCCAACACTACCACCACCATCACTAGTACCACAACCACCACCAACACCACTTCCACCACCGTCACCGCCACTACCACTACCACCACTGCCTCCACCACCCCCACCGCAGCCATCGCCGCCACAACCACCACAACGACGACCACCACCATCCTCATCGTCACCATCGCCGCCACCACCACTACTTCCAACCACCACCACCACCACCACCAACACCACTACTGTCATCGCTACCTCAACAACCACCAGCACCACCACCCTCGTCGCCGCTGATGGGTGTCGCAGCCCACACAAATTTAATGTTCATTAAAGAATGCAATATAGACTAGGAAGTGACTCCTAGGTCGTCTCTCAAGGACCAAACTGTGGTTCGAGAATCAAGTCAAACACGAAGTGGGGCGGGTTGTGAAAAGTTTTGTGGTGAATACGGATGAATAAAATCAAATCACTGACGCAAACAGAAACACAGACACAAATCTTAAAAAAACCGGTTTCAAAGACAGACTAAAAACAGTTGGTCATTAACTTAATTACAATGCTTCCTATCACAGATCAACAAAATAAAACCAACTCAAACCTCTAATCCAACACAATTAATCAACTAAGCGCAGTCTAATAAGTTTTCATAAAAGCGGACTAAGAGAACGCAATGTTAACGTCAAATCTAATTTACACCATGCAGTTTCATCGACTAAGAGACGACTCAACACCAATTGGGCAACTAAGTGTATACCCAATTACAAGTGCAAATACAGATTTGATGTTAACCAAGTCAGAGTCACAATTACAAATACAGTCCAGAAATCTCAAAGAAGCAATGCAATATCGCTAATGACCAACACAATTAATTTAAGCTATCATGACAATTAAAGTGACAAGACCAAACATATTAGACAACATTAAAATAAAAGAAAATGCTAAACCCAACATTACACAAACAATTATCTAAACACCAATAAAGCTATTAAAATTCAACACTTAATTAAAAAGATTAAAAACTATTCAACATTTAATATAAAATATTCTAAGGAAAAAGAAATAAGAAAACATAATTTTTGTGTACCATTAGTCGTGCACCTCCCAAGAGAAATGGAATTTACAAATGCTTCTAAAATGCAACTCTCTAGCCGTGACACACTTGCCTTCTTCAATTAAAAACCCAAAACTTATTCTCTCAAAGTCAACCACCATACTAATGAAAAACGCTTTCTTTCTTTTCTAGCAAAATGAAAGCAGCCGTGTCTTTCTCTTTCAATTGGAAATGGGAATTCATCACCGTACACCTATTATATTGAATTTAAAAGCTTCACTTCAACATAATAAAGCAATGTGTGATTCATAATGCTCCACGTAACTTCTGAAGAAACCAAAGTTCTTCTCTTAAAATGAAGAAAATTCAACCTACCACCATCAAACCGTCACTTCACCATGATGGGACAAGACATTCACTAAATGAAATAAAATTGAAATGAGCCCTTCTCCAATAATCAACGTGTTCTTCTCAAAGAAAGAAATGAATTACATCCTTCCAGCGTTTTTAATCTTCAAATGCAGGACGTTCCTTCTAGAAGCCGTGACACCAAGTGCTCTTCTTTCCATCAATCAACTCCCTTGTGCATAAAGGTAAGTGAAGCAGCAAAGCAAATGAAAGAAAGAAATAAATCACCAATTCCATGAGCTGCTTCCGTACAAGGCTACAACATGTTGCACCCTAGCTTCAATCCATGGGCTTTCTCTAAAAGAAAATAAATGCCCGCGTGTTTCTTCAGCACTCAAAGAAAAGTGAAATGATTTTCTCCAAAATAAAATATCACCGTCCCAACTCAAAGAAAATGAATCAGTGCTTCATTATATGAAAACTAAAAGGAGATGTTCCGGCGTATGCACCAAAAATCAAAATAAAAAGAAAATATGTTTCTTTCATTCAACCAATGCCAATCAGCGAGAACATGTTCAAAGCTCTCTCCAAAAAAACGTTCCAAGACCCCAAAAACAAAGTCCGTTGGCGGCTGGTTGTTGCCCCCCTTTCAAGACCGTGTGTTCCTTTTGTGAAGGTGGGGTCCACACCAAAAACCCTAGGTTGTGGTGCCATGTGTCTCACAAATATTGGACCTTTATATTTTTGTCACTAAATGACCCATGATGCAAAAAGTTTGTCTAAAAGGTTTTAACAATTAAAATTACAATACAACTAAAATTTAAAATGTCTAATTTGAGAGTCTTGAATTTATTTGGTGTCCTCCAAATGTCCCAAATAGTGTTTCCAAAATTTTCCTTGAAAATAATAATGCGAATAATTAGCTCAAAAAAATTCAACTTAATTAAAATTAGAATTTCCAATCAAATTAAGCATAATTAGGAAAAACGGGAAAATACTGGAGAATTAACCACAATTCCCTGATTAAATTCAGTACAATAAGCTAAGTGAAATCAATAAAATATCGACTCATCAAAATAGACCACACTTAGTCTTTTGCATTCCTGGGCAAAATCAACACGCAAATCAGGCAACAGTTCAACGGACATCAGGGAATTAACACAGACTCAACACATAGAAAACAAAGACTGACAAGGAAAGAAACAGAATTACACAGTTCTCCAGAAATCTGGACAGTGAAAGGAAGTGGACAGTATCCAACACAGAAACAAGGAAAGCAGATACTCATGAAATTATCCAAGTAGATCAAAACATGGCAAAATAATCAATCAGTTGAAGAGATGAATCAAAAGCAACAGACACTCACAGATGCACACTATCAGTGTTTCTCTCAAGTGTCTAGGGTAAACAATGTCAACTCAATGCACTCAAGAAAGCAAACACAAACACACTTGGCAAGCCTCTAATATCAACACTCAAACACATATGCATGTTCAAATCAAAAGGTCTTTTATGGATGTAATGAGGCCAAGGACAAGGGAGGATAAAATATGGATGAGAATCTATAAACCAAAAGAAATAGAGGAGAAGTGGGGAACAAGTGGAAACACAGTCAAATCACACCCAAAACCTCTAATTCAATCCTCTTCTTGACTCCATTATTCACAAATTTTTTTTTTCATTTTTCTCTATTTTTTCTGTTTTTTTTTTCTTTCTCATCTTGTCTCTTTTCTTTTCTCTCTTTTCAGAACACAACTCAGAGACAAGATGTACACAACATATTTACAAAAACAAAAACAAGAAGAGGAACCAACTAGCCAATTCATCTGAATCCCCAGGAAGACCACACTTGTTCCCAAAACACTTCCAAAGCTCCAAAATTTCCTAAGGTTAAGGTAATCATGGTTTTTCACTTAGGGCTAGTGTATGAGCTTCAAAACAAAGAAACGGGAGAAGTATTGGCTCAAAAGGGGTTATCAAGGGATTAAAAATAAGGTAGGCTCATCTAGCCAGAGAGGCTCAAGAACAAAACTGCCTTTATCACTTTCATAATAATGATAGTTAACTGATTAACCATGCAGGTCAAGGCAAAAAGAAAAGCTTCAGTACAAATGTTGTCCAGTGTTACGAATGTGGAAAGAAAGGACACATCAAGCCTGAATGTCCTGAATTGAAGCCTAAGTAGAATAGAAAGAAAAGATTTCCTCAAGTCAGAAGCATGAAAGGAAAATGAGCATACATTGCTTGGGAGAATATAGATTCTGAAAGCTCAAGTGATGAGGATGTTGATCAAGAGGAGGAATCTAACATTTGCTATATGACTGGAGTAACATGGGACGATTATGACAATGATGCTGACATCTCAAATGAACCAGTGGAAATCAAATATGATCTGCTGCGAGATGCATTTCAAGAACTGCATGCTGAAGCAATGCGACTACAGTACAAGGTTAATCGACTAAACTCTGAAAGGAGAAATTATGAAAATAGGATTAACAACCTTGTAGCTGAAAATGAAAAATTAGAGAAAGAATTGAATGATGCTTTGTTATCTGCTAAGTAAATTAAAAATTGAAACTATTACTATTGAAAAACCATGTGAAATATGTCCTACTCACATTGAAAAGATTGAATACTTGACTAACACTCTAGAGACAATTTGATTGCAGTTTTAAAATCCTCTGGCAGAGCAATATACAGGCAAGGAATAGGATACAAAGCACAATCTAACAGAACCAATACTAAGAGATTTATTGACTTAAGTAAACCTGCTAAAAATGCATGTTTCTATTGCAATTGTGTTGGCCACACTTTTAGAAATTGTTATTATACAAATATTGTTGTTCCTAAAGGATTATATGTATGGAGACAAAAGGAACAAGTAACAAAGACTGACAATCATGGACCCAAAGTTAAATGGGTACCAGCAACCAAAACTTGAATTGCTTTGCAAGATACATAGCAGGTGCAGTATGAGCTCGAGGATGGATCACTTTGAAAAAGTAAAAATCTTGAGTATCTAGAATTGGTAAAACTGTATCATTATGCTGCATTATGCTTAAACTGATTGGTTGTTGTTGATGGATTGCATGAATGTATTGGTTGATTGTCTGATTGATTGAATGAGTATGAAACTCTATTTTCACGCGTCTTCGTCGACTGATTTATTAATTCATTCAACTACGCTTTTATTGGTTGAACTCTGTTTTTGGAAATCTCTTATGACATAAAGTAGTCAACTATGTGTTTAATGAATTCGACTAAGTCTTTGTTTAGACCGTTGAAATTTAATTTTTTAAATCTGAGGTTTTCATGCTAAATCTTTGGCGTGCCTGTGTATATATACTTGTGTTTAACTCTTGGAACACGATTCACTCTGAGCATCAAATCCCTTATTCAGACTCAAAAGTTTTACACAATTCTGTGAAAATGGCTGCATCTTCATCTCGTCCTAGAAAGTCTACTGCGTCTGTGGTAAGAGAAGCAAATCCTTCAGGATGGATTAATGATGAAAGTGTCAGAGAGAGATTTCTAAGATTAAGAATGTTCAAAGAAGTTGTCAAACACAACACAATTGAACTGTCTCTTTTCTGTCAAGAGAAGTTCTGTTTTCCTGAGAAAATCTGGTTTTAGAGACTCAGTACATTTACGCAAATGAAAGGGGACTGTTATCCTGAACTTTTTGATGTCTTCTAATACAATGTCAAAGAAATGAACGGACATATTCATTCAAGAATAAAAGGTGTGAATATCATAAACAACAATGATACCTGGCTAAAGATAGTAGGTCTGAAAAGTAAAGGTAACTAGCCTCATCAACTTGATTGTCGAAAGAATCTGATAACTAGGAAAACAGAAATGTGTAAAGATTGTATGAGGTATCATGGAAGATACAGGAAAAAGGAAAGATTTCTATTCAAATGGCTAGGATCATTGCTTTTATCATTGGTCATATCCTATTGCCCGGAAGACCAAATCTAGTCAAGCTAACTTCGAGGGATGTTTGTCTACTAAATGCAATTATGAAAAGGATACCAACAAATTGGGTAGTTGTATTCAAATGGCACATTCTTGATGTTGGGATCCAAGATACCTTATGGTGTATTCATAAGCAAAGTGGTGTAAATCTATATGAATAAAAGAAAATCTCTTGGAGCAAAGAAAATCTTATTGGGAAAGCTACTTTAACCTGCATTGGACTCAAGAAAACGATCTTGGATGGTATTTCAGTGATGAGGTTGAATCAACATTTAAAAAAGGAGCATTGCCTGATTCTGACAATGATCAAGATATTCCTCCTTTAAACTCTGAGTTTGAAAGGCGTGTAGGAAATAGACTTGATAGTACAAACAAAAGAGTAAACTCACTGAAGAGAACTTTATCTAATCTGAATGTGAAAATGGATGAAATCTTCAAGCACTATATTGATATTTCCTCCTCCTCAGAAGAATTTGTTAAAGGAGATGTTGATGACATAACTGAAGAAAGTTTCGTAGAGTCTTCTGAATTTGAATAAAGTTTTGACTGCTTTGAAGTGTTTGTGTCTCTAGGATTACTTTATTTTCTTTTGGCTTAGATTGCCATCATTTTGTTTTTGTTCCTTGTCCTGTGTCTATCAATATAATATCTCTTTTAACAAGGAAATAAAATTAGTGTTTGAATCAATTTCAACTGCATTAATCTGCTTAATTGAAATTTGATCTGCTATGTTGATTGATTCATTAGACTGTAATATGATTGAAGTTGATTATGCTTGATCTGTTACACATCTTTACATATTGACTTCTTGTGAATTATATTTCTTGCATAACTAAATTGCTTGATCTGCAGAAGATCTTTGAAAGGTTTTGCAGGAAAAACATTGCTTTGGAAACAACAGGTGGAATCCAACTTCATTGGCAAGCAATGTATTCGACTGGGAAATTAATTCAATCGACTACACCAGAATAGGGTTATAAATTCCAATTCTGGAATTTGGTTATCTTTTGTTGATTCATTACTTTATCTTGATTATCTGCAATTATCTCTGATCTAAATTGATTATGCATATCTTGATTGAGATAAAATTGTGAGATTGTTGAAGTTTGTATCATTGCATGACTAAACTACTTGATATCTTATCTTTGATACAACTTTTTGCTAACTGGTTGCATACTCTGACTATCTGTGCTGCATTGTGCATCTAATCTGGTTTTGATATCTATGCATAATGACAGGGGGAGTATTACATTCATACACATTTTTCTTCACATGCCTGCATTTCAGGAGGAGTTACTTGTTACATGTGATTAAATGTGATAGGGGGAGCATCAATGCATGTTATATCATTGCACATTTTTACTGATGCATCTCTATTTGGAATATCAGCATATTATCTCTAGAGCATTCCTTTTTTGTTAATGCACAAAGGGGGAGAGAATTTATGAAAGCATTATGAAAGGGGGAGAATATTTTTTCTGTCTCATATTCTGCTTGATATTGTTGATTGGTTATGCTATATGCAGAGTATTTGAACTGTGTTTATATCTTTTGTTACTCTGTTTTGCATTTGACTGTACAAACATGGTTGGTTGTTAATTATGGTTATGCATTGTTAAACCCCTGGCAAGTGTACCAGATCATATCAAGTAATATAATTGGTAAACCCAATATCGTTCTCCCAAAGGACTCAAAGGCCTGATCTTTCGTGTAAATCAATATCGTAAAACTTGTAAAGAAAATTAATTTTTGGTTTAAATGCAAAAAAAAAAGTAAAAATGCAAATGCAATTGATTTAATTGGCAAGAAAAAAGGTATCGATGAATGGAGTTGTTGGGGTTTACAATTTCATCTTATCCACTCTCTTATATCTACTCTTCTTATTAAATTCGCTTTATTATCTAATTGTTATGTAAACTTTCTTAGTCTACCCTAAACCCAATCCCTCGGCGAGAAGAGCCTACTACTAATTACTTGCTTACTATCCCTAGTCTCTCCTAGTAACTAGCAGTGCAAGTACCACAGAAGCAAAATACAATTGATCGTCCTACCCCCCTATCCCTAGGTGGTATTTGTTGATCAAGAATTCCTTATCAGTTCATGACTTCCTCGTACGTCCCCATATCGACAAAGGCAAACATCTATTTATCAAATGAGTTAAATGATAATAGCATAGAGCATAGATAAAGAACCCACAATTGATAATAACAGCATATGCAAGCATATGAATAAAACAAAAATTTCAATATAAGAGAGTTTCAAAAGATTACATTGTTCCCCAACAACAAAGGGTTTAGTTCACCATTGACATGGTGAAACTAGATGAAATACAATGAAAGAATGGAAAAGCAATCCCTAGATATGATAAAATGGAGCCTAAGCATCCAAGAAATCTCCTCCAAGGAGTGTAAAATAGCTCTGGACGTCCTCTTCTGCCAAAAAAAATAATATTTGAATCGCATTGGGCTATATATAGGGCATAAAAGTAACAGAATTTAAGCCCAAGCCCAGCAGACAACCGCTCAACGTCCAATATTACCGCTCAGCGGTTTCCCTCAAGCCGCACCACCGCTCAGCGGTCAATGCCTGGGCGCCAGATAGTGGCTTTCCCTTGAATAATGACACTCAGCGGTGCATTTTGACGCTGAATGGTGCATAGACTCTTCTTTTCTTCATTTTTCTTCTTCTTCCTTGAGTCTAAGACCTTCCTTCTTCAATTCCATTCTTAATTCTCATCAAAACCCTTCAAAACAATGCAAAACAAGCATAATATCCCTAAAAACAGCTTTTGACTCTCAAATGACTCAACTTAAGTGTTTTACCTGTTTCTAAGCTCATTCTAAGCCATAAGGGGTGTATTTTGATATTTATTTAATTATGAAAATAACGGTTTTTAGACCATTATCACAATCTCAAACTTAGAACTTTGCTTTTCCTCAAGCAAACAAGACAAAACTTGGCTTTCCACTTTTTTTCATCAAATAGTTCAACAATCCCAAAATTCATTTTTCCTATGACAAAAACTACTCAATTCAGATTTTCAGTGGAATCAAATCAAGATGTATACGTTCTTTCTATTCAACTTAGTTCACATGATTACATATTTCCCAACAAATGTTTTATTTATGAATGATCAATCAACTAAGCATAGATGTAATCATAGAATTCAACAATTCTCACCAAGCAAGTGTTTCACTCAATCAGTCAAGTGTTTAAGAAGTCACTCCACTCTCTACTATTCACATGTCACATGAAACAAAATTGCCCTTCATCTAATACAATCAACATTCTTACATGTCAATGCCATCACAAGGACTTTTCCAAGGCTTATTATGAGGCTAGGCTAACAAGAAAAATTGGTCTTTTTGGATAACAATATCCTTGACTCAAGAGAGCTAATTTAACATTTAAAGTTCAAGCACAAACTCTTTTTTTTTAACCAATCTCACTCATTCCCAACTTCTTCCCTTTTCTTTTTATTTTTACATTGAGCTCATCTTCCATGCTTTTTCTTTTCTTTTTTCCTTTTCTCAAGCATTTTTCTTTTTCAACACTTGAGCTTAATGCCTTTCTTTTTCTGCCATTCAAATTTTCCCAACAACCCCAACTTGAACCTTTTTAACAATTATTCTCAGCCCAACTCAAGGTAAATATTTTCAAATCAAGGGTTTTCATCCTATTTAAGGCCAAGGTTCAAAAAGGGTATAACGTTTTAATCACTTTGGGTGAAAATTTGGCTAAGTAAGGGCTTCCAAAAATGGCCTTGATCATATGATATAAACATTCAATTCAATCAATTATCAAGACTCAGTAAATATCATTCATGCTTTCCTGTGAACAATACATACAACCATGAATACTTTGGAGCTCAATACCTCACACAACATGCTTTCTCACACATCATCCATTCATACACCCTGCTTAGCATCATAACCACATTCATAATTCATCACATATATGTTCACATAGCTAGTGAACTTTTCACCTGAATATCAACACAACTCAATCATCATCCACATCCAATCATCATCAAATAGATTCATCATGCAATATCATCAAGTCAAACATTTTTAGAAATAGTGGTCAAGCCAAGCATAGACACTAACAATCAAAATTCAACCTATTCTAAAAAAAAAAAAACAAAAGTGCAAGATAAAACCATGTATAAAGCATGGGCATCCATCAGTAGATGCCCTCTCAATCCATGTCCTCGTCTGAGTCCTCCTAGTCTCCATCATCAACATCTTCAAAGTTATCTTCATCGTCATCCTCATCCATGCCTGGTGCTTCAACTGCTCGAGACCCGCTGCCCTATGCCTACTCCTAAGGCCAAGCCATAGCTCCATGAAACTCGTCCATGGTCCATGATGAGTCCATATTTTCTCATTTTCACTTAGTTTAATGTGCTAGAATTAATCAGGGAATTGTGCTTAAATGTTCGATATTTTCCTGTTTCTGCTAATTGTACTTAATTCGATCAGAAATTCTTATTTTAGTTAATTTGAATTATCTGAGCTAATTATTTACATTATTAATTGTAGAGAAATTGTTGGATAATATTTTGGGACTTAAAAGAGAAATGACATATATTTTAAGCTAAAATGAGAGAAGAGGTGTGGTTTTCATTTCTCGGGGTACACATGGAGATGGATTGGAATAAAGAGCACACGGGAAATGAATATTCATGAAGACAACAGCTGCCACCCAATAAAGGCACATTACATTTTGATTTCATTTGAGAAAAATGTGTTCTAATCTTTTGCCTTAGGTAGCACATGATGTGGGAATTTAATTGAACTGCATTGATTGCTGGAATGCCACGGTCTAAGATGGATGAATTTTTAGAAGCACATTGGTGATTAATTGAAGCAAGCTTCATTCCACATAGCACACGTCATGGATTAATTAAATTTCTTCGTGCAGCCAGCATTTATAAGAAGCGCGTCCTTTTCTTTTGGGCCTATGGAGAATCATGGCCTGGCTGGTGCTTGGAGTCCAGAGTTCCACGGCAGGTCCAACAAGGCACGCGGGACTAATTTCTTCATCAACAATCATCCACGTGAAAGGGTGTGCACGCTTGAAAATAAAAGCGTCCAGAAAGTAAAGTGCAGCGGGCCTTGGGAATTAAAAGTGCAGCTTCGTCCAACCATGGAATGTATAATATTTTCCTGCAGTAACACATGCATTTGGCCCATGTGAATGGGAGAAAGGTCCAGCTGCCTGCATCACCGTCCAACTTTGAATGAGGAATGCTGTCACAGCCCATTTGAAAATCAAGACATGTCCAGTAGGCCTCCACGCTGCTTCACTTGAGCTTGGAAGAGGTGTGTGCTTGAATTGGAGTGCACGGTCCAACGATTAAAAAAGGAAGTCCAGTTGTTGTCTCGGTTTTGGGCCATTCCATTTCTTCTAGAAAAGAAGCACACACGGGCTGCAGCACTTCATGGACAAAAGCTTTTATTTTGGATTGGCAATTGGAAAAAGGCAGGTGGTGCAGCCATAAGGAAATGAAAGAGGATTGAAAAATTGAGAATGAAAAAGAAAAAAAATTGAGAAAAATGAGAAAAATAAAAAAAATTGTGAATAATGGAGTCAAGAAGAGGATTGAATTAGAGGTTTGGGTGTGTTTGACTCTATTTACACTTGTTCCCCATTGCTCCTCTATTCTTTTTGGTTTGTAGCTTCTCATCCATATTTTATCCTCCCTTGTCCTTGGCCCCATTACAACCATGAAATGACCTTTTGATTTGAACATGCGTATGTTTTGAGTGTTGATGTTAGAGACTTGCCAAGTTTGTTGTTGCTTTCTTTCTTGAGTGCATTGAGTTGACATTGTTTACCTTAGACACTTGAGAGAAACACTAATAGTGCATCTGTGAGGTTTTGTTGCTTTTGATTCACCTCTCAAGTGATTGATCATTTTGCTATGCTTGGAATTGCTTGGGTGATTTCATGAGTATCTGTTTTGTCTGATTCATTTTGTGATGGATATTGTCCACTTCCTTTCACTGTCCAGATTTCTTGAGAACTGTGTAATTTTGTTTCTGTCCTTGTGAGTTTTAGTTGTCTGTATGTTGAGTCTGTCACCTCCCTCATGTCTGAGTTGTTCCCTGGTTTGCGTCTTGGTTTTGCCTAGGAGTGCAAAAGACTAAGTGTGGTCTATTTTGATGAGTCGTTATTTCTTAACTATATTTGGTTTGTTGCACTTAAATAAATTAGGGAATTGTGTTTAATTGTCCATTATTTCCCCGTTTTTCCTAATTCTGCTTAATTTGGTCGAAAATTCGTATTTTAACTAATTTGAATTTTTTGAGCTGATTAATTGCATTTTTGGTTGTAGGGAAATTTTGGGAAACATTATTTGGAGCATTAGGATGGTGGCTTTCACATTAAAGACTCAACATTTAGTCATTTCAATTTTAATTAAATTGTAATTTAATTGTTTAGGAACTTTAATTAAGCTTTTGTGCATTGGGCCAAGGTTGGCAAATTTTATGATGGGCCCAAACTTTGAGGGACACTTGGCAAAGAATTTAGGGTTTCTTTTAGAGGTGGACCCCACCATTTTAGTGACTCTCTCGGTATTTGGTGTGCCAAGACCATCCACTCACTTCTAAGCACACTTTACACTTCATTTTCTAGGTTTTGTATGAACTCTCATGGAGAGCTTTGGTGTGCCATGGTTTTGGACCATTCAATGAACAAGGATGCATTTTTCTTCTTCTCTTGCTTGAATCTTGTTTATCTTTCCTTGGTGGAAGTGAGAACCATACTCATTTCCCTTCATTTCTTCTTGAAAGTTGAGAGCATGAGCTTGATGGGTTGTTCTTGCATTTTTCATGGTGGATCCTTGGTTTGAATGAAGGCTTATTTTTCGTTTTTTATACTCACTTCCCTTCATTTCGTTTTTCTTTTACCTTGCATTTTTTTTTCATTAAAAGTTTGAAGAAAAGTGAGTGTTGAAGTTAGATTTATGAAGGTAGACTTGGGTTTGTTGTTCTTGTGTTCATTTGCAATTTGAACTTTGGTTTCCTTGGTGCATTCACGTTCATGATAGATGAAGAAAAAGCTTTGGATGATTGTTGTGAAGTGAGAAAATCGAGAATAGCATTGGAAAGGAAGAGAGAAGGTGCATTTAAGTTTTTACCTCTTTTGGACAAGCACAATATGAAGCACATTTTCATAGAAAGAATGTTTCCATTTTGGTCTTTGTCTTTTCCTTGCATTGCTACCGAGAATTGCACATGAGAATGGGATGCTTTGTGTTTTTATTTGCTTTGACCTTGCTTATGTGGCACAATGGTAGAATAATTTAAGCACCTTTTTGACTTGTGGACTTTTTGAAGCATTGTTTGCAACCAATTCATCTTATGGCTCGGCAATTGTGTCTTGGTGTGTGGATTCCATTTTATTTTGCTGCATGGTAGGAGAGAGGGGACGGTTTTATGATGTGTTTAAGGCACATGCTTATTGTCTTGGAGAATGGTACACATGGGACAAGAAGTCAACACATTTTGTAGCTTATTGAAGGTGGAATTTGAAGTTTGACTTTGGTGCATTGGAACTCACAACCAATAGGTGTTGTTAGGCCATTTTCATTTTTAATTTATTTTGTTGGGTGTATTTGGTCACATGGTATATGTAGGGAAAAAGCTAGCTTGATTATTCCTTTGTTTTGAATTAATTTGCATAGTAGGATTAATTGCTTTTTAGTTTCTCTAATTTAGTTTTGCATTTAATTTAATTAAACTTTGTTGGATATGTGCTTGTCACATTGTTGGGATCTAGTATTTTATTTTGTTTTAATGTTGTCTAATTTGTTTGGTCTTGTTACTTCAATTGTCATGATAGCTTAAATTAACTGTGTTGGTCATTAGTGACATTACATTGCTCCTTTGAGATTTCTGGACCGTATGTGTGATTGCCACTCTGACTTGGTTAATGTGAAATCTATTTTTGCACTTATAATTGGGTATACGCTTAGTTACCCAATTGGTGTTTAGTCTTCGCTTAGTTGATGAAACTTCATGGTGCAAATTGGATTACATGTTAACACTGTGTTCGCTTAGTTCACTTTTATGATAGCATGATTAGCCTTCACTTAGTCGGTTAGTTGTGCTGGATTAGAGGCTAGAGTAGATTATTCATGAGACCTCTGCACTTTAATTGTCATAATGTTGTTCTGATTTGGCTCAATATTTGATCTGTTGTCTGCCTACGATTAGGTATACGCTTAGTTGCCTGATCGGTATTTAATCTTCGCTTAGTTGATTAGACTGCATGATGGATGACTGATTGGATTAGAGCATTGCATTCGCTTAGTTTGCATTTCTGAAGACCGAATTAGCCTTCGCTTAGTTGGATGATTCATGTCGGATTTGGATTAGAGTAGTGTGTACTTGTCGTTTATCTGTGATTGGAAGCATAGTAATTGAGTTAATGACCAACCGTTTTGCATTTATGTTGTTATCTTTTTGTTTGCATCTGTGTTTTAATTTAATTCATCTGCATTCACAAACCTTTCACAACCCCCCCCCCCACTTTGTGTCTGACCTAATTCTTGAACCACATTTGGTCCTTGAGAGACGACCTAGGAGTCACTTCCTAGTCTATATGAATCATAATGATGCTGAGTAGGGCAAAATCTATCCAAAAACAAATGCTTAAGATCTTCCCAATTGGCCTTGAATTCTGGAGGAAGATAATAAAGCCATCCCCATGCTGCTTCTTCTACTGAATGCTGGAATGCCTTTAAGAAAATGTGATCATCAGGGACATGTGGAGGTTTCATTACAGAGCAAATGCGTTGGAACCTCTCCAAATGTCTATGTGGGCATTCACCTGCAGAACCATAACACTTAGGTAGCAAATGTATCAGTCCAGGGGTGAGAACGCTATGAACATCATCCTCATTAAGTGAAGTTGGCTCCCAAAGAGCACTCTCAAGAATGAGAGGATGAGTCATATTGTTCTCAACATAGAAATCAGCAAGAGAATCATAATTAGAGTAACATGCAGAAGGAGAATCATAGTGATAGGCACAGGCAGAAGAAACAGTATTCCCAAAATCAAAATAGGTAGACATGTTGAAAGAAAGAAGGGGGAAAGTGGAAAGGAAATACTAAAAATTACAAAACACAACACAAATAAACATGCGACACGCACACACATAACAGAACATCACACTCACAACACAAGACAAAACACAACACACACTAACACAACAAAAGACATAAGACTGAACCGTTGGTCCTCGGCAATGGCGCCAAAATTTGATGGGTGTCGCACCCCATGCAAATTTAATGTGCATAAAGAATGCAATATAGTACTAGGAAGTGACTCCTATGTCGTCTCTCAAGGACCAAATGTGGTTCGAGAATTAGGTCAGACACGAAGTTTAGTTGTTTTGTGTGAATACGGATGAATAAAATCAAAACACGAATGCAAACAAAAATGCAAACACAGATGTAAAAACGGTTTCAAAGACAGAATGGAAACGATTGGTCATTAACTTAATTACAATGCTTCCTATCACAGATCAACAAAATAAAGCAACAACTGAAACCTCTAATCCAACACAGCTAACCAACTAAGCGAAGGCTAAACAGGTTTTCATAAAAGCGAACTAAGCGAACGCAATGTTAACATCAAATCCAATTTACAGGATGCAGTTTCATCAACTAAGTGAAGACTCAACACCAACTAGGCAACTAAGCGTATACCCAATTGGAAGTGCAAATACAGATTTCACATTAACCAAGTCAGAGTGGCAAACACAATTACAGTCCAGAAATCTCAAGGAAACATTATAATATCGCTAATGACCAACTCAATTAACGTAAACTACATAACAATTAAATTATCACTACCAAACAAACTAGACAACATTAAAGTGAAAGAAAATGCTCAACCAAACACTGCAGTAGACAAATATCTAAACACAGTTAAAGCTATTAAAATGCAACACTAAATTAAGAAGTTGACAAACGACTTACAATACAATGCAAAATATTTTAAAGCAAAAGAAATAAGCAAACACAAAATTCTTCTACCATTTTGATGATGATCTCCCTTGCTTTTAAGGTGAAAGAAAATGAATTCCTCTCTCCTCCCAAAAGTTAACGTGAAAATGCACCTCCCAAGTGATGAAGTCAAAGTTGCTAAATGCTAAAGACCACAAATGAATAAATTCCTTTCCTCCAATGTTAGAACCGTGTGCACCCTCTAAAAAGGAAGTTAAAAATGCAATTGCTTTAAAAAATTTACTCTTTGCTGTGATGTATCTTGCACCAAATCCCATTTCATTTTCTTCAATTGAAAATTCCAAATATGAAAGTTGGAATAGCTTCTAGCCGTGACACTATTCCCCCACGTGAATTCTCACTTGCTCCAAGGAAATTGAATGTGCTTCCAAAAGTCTCCATCACAATAGACCATAATATGCTTACCTACTCCTACCTACTCACTTTGCGAAAAGGAATATCCTGTTCTCTCTCTTCAATAAGCTGCAACCGCTACATCTCTTCACCCAAAGCTAAATGAAAGTGTTCCTCATCAAAGTAAATGAATCAGCACATCTAAATTGAACCCACATCTCCTAATGTTCAAACAAAAGTGAAGGTCAACCATACACCTATGGACATGACAACACATCTTGCTTTTCTAATCAAAGATAAATAAAAATGAAAACATCACCTCCTTTCTTCACTCAAAGTACCGTAACAGCTACCCTTCTACCTAATCACCACTTAAATCAGTACAAACTTAAAAGATAAAGAAGTGTTTCAGCCCTTCATCAACGTTGCAAGCATAACCCAAAATACATGTGGTGGCTGGACATCATTTCACCTTTCCATATTGAAAAACGTTTTCTCAAAATAAGTTGAATGGCAACCAAGAAAAGGAATGTCTGTGTGCTTCAAGAGAGAATGACGCATCCTCTTCCTCATTCACCAAAGGTAAATAACGTTGCAAGTAAAAGAAGAAGGAAAAGTGTGCTCTCCATTCATTCTATGAGAGAAAACCGTGAGTTCATTCAAGCTCCCTTCAACCAAAATCCATTTGCCTCAGAAAGTAAGTGAGGACTGCCTCCCAAATCTGAAGTGTGTCTACTTCCCATTTAGCTAAGGCCGTGAGTGCCCTAAAATGGGTGGGGTCCACCCATAATAAAAACCCTAAAGGGCCATGTCACTATTTTTACTTTTGGGCTTAGCCTACTTTACCAAAATTTAGTCAAAATTACAAAAGTTGGTCAATAATTTCTAAACCACTAAATTACAATTTGATTAATTTTAAATAGTCTTTGTGGAGAGTCTTGAATTAATTTGTCTCCATCCCAATGCTCCAAAATATATCTTCATAATTTTCCCTGCAATTAAAAATGCAATTAATTAGCTCAGATAATTCAAATTAATTAAAATTAGAATTTTCGATCAAATTAAGCACAATTAATAGAAACTGGAAAATACCAGACAATTAAGCACAATTCCCTGATTAATTGTAGCACAATAAACTAAGTGAAATCAATAAAATATCGACTCATCAGTGGATGACTGATTGGATTTGAGCATTGCATTCGCTTAGTTTGCATTTTTGAAGACCGAATTAGCCTTCGCTTAGTTGGGTGATTCGTGTCGGATTTGGATTAGAGTAGTGTGTACTTGTCGTTAATCTGTGATTGGAAGCATAGTAATTGAGTTAATGACCAACCGATTTTATTCTGCATTTGATTCTGCTTTTACATTTCTGTTTGCATTTCTGTTCACCTTTCTGTTTCCATCCGTATTTTAATTTTATTCATTCGCATTCACAACCCTTTCACCCCCCCACTTCGTGTTAGACCTGATTCTCGAACCACATTTGGTCCTTGAGAGACTACCTAGGAGTCACTTCCTAGTCTATACTGCATTCTTTATGCACATTAAATTTGCATGGGGTGCGACACCCATCAGTCCACCTATGCACATACTGGTTGATCGTACAACCCTATTATCATCTTAGTAGTGGCTATCTGCCCTCTGTGAATAGCCTCCATCTTAGCCTCCATCAAGGACATATACATGTCCCTCATCTGGAATGGCTTGGCGTGCTGTGCCGGTGCATCTGCAAGTACATGCTCCGGCTGTGGTGCTGCTATCTTAAGACGTCTCCTAGGTGCTCCGACTGCCTCCTCTTCCTCACAGTACTACTAATAATAGGCAGCGTCTATGGCCTTCCTAGGCCTCTCATATGGTGGAACTGCAGTATCCACCCAAGCCTGCTGACACAAAAAGGTGATCAGGGATGAATGTCCCAGCGGTGACTTGCTACTCACAGTAGTAGCACAACTCTGAATCTTGTTGGCAATGACCTTCCCGATGTTCACATCTAACTGCCTCAGCATGTAGTAAATGAAGATGATCCGATGCGTGGTGATGTCTGAAACATGACAGCACGGCTGAATGTTGGCATGAGTGAATGCCATCCAGTATTTCGCCAAAGGTGACAAATATGCCCTCTTTATGTTGACGGGCACTCAATTAGGGTTATTCTGAAAATGCCTTCCAGGAAGGCAAATAACCCTCTCAATGTCTGCTATATCTCTGAACCCCCTAACAAGTGCTGCATACTGGCACTGTTCACCTGGCCATTCAGTGCCCAAAAAGATGTTAATAGTGTCAGGGTCATACCTGATGGTCTGTCCCCTCACATAACTCATGTATCTTCCAACCGATACTCCTTCTCTAGTCAAGGCGTTTGTATAGAACTCCTTTACCAATTCAATGTTGGCCGGTGCAGGATATGTGGCCAGCTTTTCCCAGTCTCTCCTCATAATCTCTATTCCAAATTCAGGAGCCAAGTCTGGGATAAAAGTGTCCTTCCTCTCCATCAGCAACCTCCTATCGTGCACAGTCACATAGTGTTCCTTATGTTTCCTGGAAAGGAACCTAGGCGACTAGAATCTTCTTTTCCTCTCAGGTTCCTTCCTTTTGTTGCCAAGAGCTTTCACCCTTCTCGATGATGATGACATTCCTGAATATATTAAAGATCAAAAGACCACAGGAATTCATCATTCGAGGTTAGTACATCATTAATCAGATTCCAAACCAATCACATTCCAACACTAAGGGAAAATCAGGGCCCCTCAACGTCCCTGCATAAAAAATAAGGCATCCAACAAAATCTACAGCAGACCACTCAGCGTCAAAGGAGACCGCTCAACGGTTTGCCTCAAGCCGCGCCACCACTCAGCGTCCAAACAGACCGCTCAGTGTTGGTGATGGGTTGTCGCACCCCATGCAAATTTAATGTGCATAAAGAATGCAGTATAGTACTAGGAAGTGACTCCTAGTCGTCGCTCAAGGACCAAATGTGCGACACCCATCAAATTTTGGCGCCGTTGTCGAGGACCAACGGTTCGGTTTTAGGTCTTTTGTTGTGTTAGTGTGTGTTGTGTTTTGTCTTGTGTTGTAAGTGTGATGTTCTGTTTTGTGTGTTCATTTTTGTATGTATGTTATCATGTGTGTTGCATTTAGGTAGCTTTAGTTGCATATTTTCATTGCATTCTTCTTTCCCCCCTTCCTTCTACATGTCTACCTATTTTGGTTATGTGGATACTGCTTCTTTTGCCTGTGCCTATGACTGTGATTCTACTTCTGCATGTTACTCTGATTATGGTTCTCATGTTGATGTCTATGTTGAGAACAATATGACTTATCCTCCCATTCTTGAGAGTGCTCTTTGGGAGCCAGTCTCACTTAATGAGGATGATGTTCATTGCGTTCTTACATCTGGACTGATAGATTTGCTGCCTAGGGTTTATGGTTCTGCAGGTGAATGCCCACATAGACATTTGGAGAGGTTCCAACGCAGTTGCTCTGAAATGAAACCTCCACATGTCCCGAATGATGGCATTTTCTTAAAGGCATTTCTGCATTCTGTAGAAGAAGCCGCATGGGGATGGCTTTATTATCTTCCTCCAGAATTCAAGGCCAATTGGGAAGATCTTAAGCATCTGTTTTTGGAAATATTTCGCCCTACTCAGCATTATTTTGATTCATATAGCAACGATCCTGGGTGGAATGATCCTAACCTGGGATGGTATGGTACTTCCCTGTTTCAATATCAAGAATCATCATTCCAGAATACTTGTATGCCTCCCTTTGTCCAGCAACAACAACAGTTGCAACTTCATGAGCCTGCCTAAGCCACTCCTCATCCTTCCCCTACTTTTGAGCCTACATTGAAGGAGTTACTGAGGCAGATAGCCATGTAGGACATTCAGTTCTAGCAAGAGACCAGAGCTTTCATTCAGATTTTGAATGATTAGATGGGGCAGATGGCTACTCAGCTCACCGAGGAACAGTCTCATGTTTTAGAGGAATCACCATTTCAGACTGTTCAGATTCCAGATGATGTTGGTGCCATCCACATAGGAGATGGGGAGCAGAGTCACGAGCTTACTATTGTGCCACCTATTTTCCTACCCTCCTATGTCCCTACTCTTGCACCTGAGGAGACTCATGAAGAATTGAAGGACCAGGCATATATGAGCAACATTGTTGAGATAGGTAGACCAACTTCACCTTCCACCACTTTACCAATCTTTAAGGAAGATGAGGTAGACATACCTACGATTCATTCTATTATTGATGTTCATGTTGATGATAGGTATGTTGATGATTATATTGTTAATGAGCATGCTTTTAAGTCTACCTCTCTGCATGATGAGAACCACTTTTTGCTATCACATTTGAATGTTTGTTCTCCATGCATTGAACATGAATCTGAGCCTGTTGTTGATATTGTTTCTACATTTGAAAGTGATTCATGTTCTAATAGTATATATGAGGTTCAGCCTATTACACTGGCATTGGGTGTTATACCCCTGCATGTCATTTCTTTGGAGTCATATTGCACTAACCCTATTGTAGGAGGTACACATGATTTTGACCAACAAACACCCATGGTGGAAGACAAAGGTGCTAGTATCCAAAACAGTTTGAAGATTAATAGGCACCAGCTGAACCCGCTCATCAACAATCACTGCTTCTTAGATCCAGCTGTGGAGGACATCTCCCCGCTTGATCAAATTTGGAGACTGAAGCAGTTCCTCCTCAAGAATTCCTTGCTGAATCCAGTGGTGGAGAACATCTCCCTAACAGTCCAAAATTGGCAACTGCCACCATGATCAGGGAGTTTTCTTTTCCCTTCTCCTCCTTTCCCATTTTTATTGCACTTGTCCATGATCTGTTGATTGTTTTGACTTTTGATTTTATGCTTGTGAGACATTAAGGACACTGTGTAGTTTAAGTGTGGTCTATTGGGGGAGATTTCTTTGTAATTTTTTTGTTTTCTGCGTTAAATTTTTTGTTTTCTAGGTAGTTTTTGTTGTGTCTTGTGTACAGTTTTGCATGTTTCTCTTGATTTCTGGACTTTGTTTAGGTTGTAGATGTGTCCTTCACTCCATTGATACTCTGATTAGCTTGAAATCCTTTCTTTTCTGTACTTGGAAGATGATTATGAAGTTTGAGAAGGTGATTGATTGTGACAAAAATACCCTGTGTGAGAATTTGAGCCACTTGATATTCTTTCTTGTGTGATATGTCTCTTGATTGCTTGCACATATGCCTTGGCTTGAGTCTTGTTGATGATTCTTGATTGATATGCATGTTTGGAAGTGATAAAGGCAGTTTTGTTGTTGAGCCTCTCTAGCCAAATGAGCCTACCCTGTTTTTATCCTTTGATAACCCATTTGAACCTATACTTTCCCCTGTTCTTTGTTTTCAAGCTCATTAATTAACCTTAAAGTGAAAAACCATGATTACCTTAACCTTAAGGAATTTTGGAACTTTGGAATTGTTTTGGGAACAAGTGTGGTCTCCCTAGGGATTCAGATGAATTGGCTAGTTGGTTCCTCTTCTTTCTTTTATTTTGTAAATATGTGTGCATCTTGCCTCTTGAAATTTGTGTTCTAAAAAGAAAGAAAAGAAAAGAGACAAGATGAGAAATGAAAAAAAAAATACAGAAAAATGAGAAAAATAAAAAAAATGTGTGAATAATGGAGTCAAGAAGAGGATTGAATTAGAGGTTTTGTGTGTGATTTGAGTATGTTTACACTTGTTCCCCATTTCTCCTCTATTTCTTTTGGTTTGTAGCTTCTTATCCATATTTATCCTCCCTTGTCCTTGGCCCCATTACATTCATAAAAGACCTTTTGATTTGAACATGCATATGTTTTTAAGTGTTCATGTCAGAGGTTTGCCAAGTTTGTTTGTGCTTGCTTTCTTGAGTACATTGAGTTGACATTGTTTACCCTAGACACTTGAGAGAAACATTGATAGTGCATCTGTGAGGTTCTGTTACTTTTGATTCACCTCTTGAGCTAACTGATCATTTTGCCATGCTTGGAATTGCTTGGATGACTTCATGAGTATTTGCTTTCTCTGATTCTGTGTTGGATACTGTCTACTTCCTTTCTTTGTCCAGATTCCTTGAGAATTGTGTAATTATGTTTCTTTCATTGTGAGTCTTTGTTTTCTATGTGGTGAGTCTGTGTCACTTCCCTGATGTCCTCTAAACTATTCCCTAATTTGCGTCTTGATTTTGCCTAGGAGTGCAAAAGACTAAGTGTGGTCTATTTTGATGAGTCAATATTTTCTTGACTTCACTTAGTTTATTGTGCTAGAATTAATCAGGGAATTGTGCTTAAATGTCCGGTATTTTTCCGTTTTTGCTAATTGTGCTTAATTTAACCAGAAACTCTAATTTTAATTAATTTGAATATTTTGAGCTAATTATTTGCATTATTGATTGTAGGGAAAAATTTGGAAATATATTTTGGGACATTATGAAGGACATCAATTAATTCAAGACTCTCCACATGGACAATTTAGAATTAGTTATATTTTAATTTAGTAGTTTAGATTGCTTTTTTATTTTATTTTATCAAACTTGTGCACATTGGGCCAATATTGGCATAAGGATGATGGGCCCAAAAGTAATTTAGGTTTAGTTTATTATTATTATTAGGATTCCTTTAAAAACCTAGGGAGGAACATTACGGGAGAGTGTGGTCCAACCGCCACTATCCTTCTAGGCTTTGCTGTGAATGTTTTTGAGGATGAACTTTTGAATGCTATTCATGTTGTTACAATGGGATGAAGAATAAAGGCACACTTTTATTTTCTTTTCAGAAACACGCGGACATCCCTTTCTCTGCATGTGAGGCACTAATTTCTTTTTAATTGTTGCACGTTGTTTTCAACTTTTGAAGCAATTCACGGATGCCACGGTCTGATGCTGCAAGCTGGAGGCTCTCGGTGATTAAACTTTCTCGAGATCTACTTTCTTTAGACAAAGCTTTTACTTTGTATTAGATAGGAGCAAGTGCACGGTGACGGTTGAATGGAGATTGAGAAGAATTCATTTTGCTTTGCTGCTTTCAATTGGATAAATAGATTGGACCATACGTTTTATTCCACTTTGTTGTTTCGCCTAGGAAGAAGAGAAATCAATTTGCTAGCTTTTAGAATAGAGAAAGCACTGAACTCATTTGCATACGCGGTGATTTAATTTTAGGATGTTGATTCTGTTTGAAGGCGCACATGTTACGTCTTGCTGCACGCTGCTTCCAAGGATGAAATCATGGGAGATTTATTTTTATTTTGAAGGCACACGCTGGTTCATTTTGGATCCATATGCGCTGATTCATGGGAGCAGCTTCACGAACAAAACACATACGTAGTATCTAGCATTTAGAAGCACTTTATATGTAGTTTTTAATCTCACTTTATTGGAAAGAGAGAATGCACACAGTAGGGGAATGAAGAGCACGGTGGTTGACACGCACCTGCTTGCATCCAGCAATGGAGATTTTAATTTCTTTATTTGAATGTGCATTCGGCTGCTCACATCCACCATCGTCAATGTGCACATGTTCGTCCAGCAAGGAGTGTAATTCGTGCATCCTAGTAGTGATTACACCTTCCTTTTATTATAGTACTTTTAACTCATTTCAAGGTTTAGCATGCACTTTGTTTCTTTTTTTATTTAATACAATCTGCATTTGACCTTTTCAGTTCAAGCATTGCATTTTAATAGCCTTAATTGTGTTTGAATATTTATCAATTACATTGTTCAGTTTAATGTTTTCTCTTACTTTAATGTTGTCTAGTCTGTTTGGTAGTGATAATTTAATTTTCATGTTAGCCTAAATTAATTGAGTTGGTCATTAGCGATATTATAATGTTTCCTTGAGATTTCTGGACTATAATTGTGTTTGTCACTCTGACTTGGTTAATGTGAAATCTGTATTTGCACTTGCAATTGGGTATACGCTTAGTTTCCCAGTTGATGTTGAGTCTTCGCTTAGTTGATGAAACTGCATGGTGTAAATTGGATTTGATGTTAACATCGCGTTCGCTTAGTTCGCTTTTATGAAAACATGTTTAGCCTTCGCTTAGTTGGTTAGCTGTGTTGGATTAGAGGTTTGAGTTGCTGCTTTATTTTGTTGACCTGTGATAAGAAGCATTGTAATTAAGTTAATGACCTACCGTTTTTATTCTGTATTTGATTCTGTTTTTACATTTTTGTTTGCATCTGTGCTTTAATTTAATTCATCTGCATTCACAAACCTTTCACAACCCCCCCCACTACGTATTTGACCTAATTCCTGAACCACAGTTTGGTCCTTGAGAGACGACCTAGGAGTCACTTCCTAGTCTATATTTCATTCTTTATGAACATTAAATTTGCATGGGGTGCGACACCTATCACTTCTGTGGTACTTGCACTGCTAATTACTAGGGGAGACTAGGGATAGTAAGCTAGTAACTAGTAGTAGGCTCTTCTCACCAAGGGATCGGGTTTAGGGTATACTAAGAAAGTTACATGACAATTAGATAATAAAGCGAATCTAATAAGAAGAGTAGATATAAGAGAGTGCATAAGATGAACTT